>JAAAKG020138043.1:0-12742 GCA_010014905.2 Druon quercuslanigerum
ATTTAATAGTTTCATTTTCAAAAAAATAAACCAAGGAGTTTAATCTTTGATTGATTTATAATGATGAATAGTTAAATATAAAAAAAACATAAAAAAAAACATATTTAAAAAATAAAAAATATTTTCAGCAAAATAGTTGAACTTTCTACGTGAATAGTTAAGTTTTTAGATAAAAAATTGATTGTTAACAAAGCGGTTACATTTTCAACAATCTATTTTTTTAATGAAAATGATGAATCTTCAATTAAAATAATAAACCTTCAATAAAAAATAGATTTTTAATAAATGAGTTTAACCTTTAAGAAAATAGTCGAATTTTCAGTCACGTTTCAATTAACTCTTCTAAATTAACCACAATTATTTAAATAATGAAAACTCGAATTTTACTGGAATCAGAAGTAAATTCCCAGTTTTTAATTAAATTCCAAGTCATTATAGTTAATGCAATATTAATTTTCAAATATTATTATAATAATTATAACGAGTTTCACTGAGTTATTAACACCTGGATGTAGAATACGTTGAGAAAGCAGCTTCTTGCTTTCAGATAGCCTTTGGCGGTCAAGATTTTAGCCAGGCTAGCAAACCTATTATATCAGGCCAACCGGACAGAAAAACATCCTTCGTAAATCTTTATCTGTCCTAACGTTCTAAAAATGCCATTCTCTGAAACCGAAAAAAAAGATTCCAACCACTTTGAATTCGGTAATCTGTTAAAAGATGCAAGCCAGGATCCACGAAAATCCAGAGGTATTTTATGCCAACGCTTTCTAGACAGAATAAATCGGGCTTTTAATGCGACTCAGAGCGTAACCGTGGGCGTCAGAAAGTCTTGCGAGTCAATAATTTCACCGTTAATGCTGAATTAATGCACACATTTATCCTGCAGTGCGGCGCTGATTTATAGTTGTCTCCTCAAGAGCAGAAGTCACAGCTCCCGGGAACTAAAGTAGGTACTTTAGGTACGTTGTAGATAAATACAATATGTGACGCTCCGCGAGGAAAGGGACCTTAGGGTTAAAAACCCGATTTTAAGATTTTTTTGTGATTTTGATAGGCTTCAAAATCGCTCTTTCATATTAAAAAAGAATTACATTTCTATCGGCAAAATTGGATTTGTTATCGAGCTGCAAAGTGAGACGTTAATAGACTATTTCGAAGCGAGCGGTCAGCCCCAAACAATCCAGCCCCACCACTTTCCACTCATCTTTCCGCTTTGAGTCGTGTGAGTTGAGAGCTCGTCTGATTCCCTGAACGTGGAGCGAGAAGATTTTGTCGTAAGTGGAGGGGATGAATTCCGAAGATTTTCCCCACTCGCTGAGTTTAAGACTGTAATTGTCTCTTTAATCCCGTTTTCGGGTGAATATGAGTTCCCTCCTGCTATCAGAATAACCATTGGTGCACACACAAACACACACACACACACACACACAAACACTTTAAACTTTACACACAAAACAAAAAGTAATTTTCAACCGAAAAAGATGAAATGCCAATAAAAAATGCAATATTTAAATTTTCAAACAATATCTAGGCAGGGAGAGGGGATAGAATGTAAATGCACGAATTTGACAGCTTTTAATTCTGACCGTGGGAGGGAACTCCACGCAGAAAAAAATTCTGCTAAGGTCAGGGGCTTTTCAGTTAAAATAGAGACAACATAAATTGTCTGTAATGATAAACGAATTTTCTGCAGAGTTTACAAAATTTGAAGTTATTTTATAAATTTACGGATTTTTTCTGTAACATTTACACACTTTTTTATTAGATTTTACAATTTAAAGACTTTAATTTGACAAAAGAGTTCAGTAAATGTTACAGAAAATATGCATGCATTTATCAAATAACTGAAAATTTTGTAAGCACTTTCGAAAATTCGGTAATCTTTAAAGAAAATCTATGCGATCCCAATTTTAACTGAAAATCCTGTGACCTTAACAGAATTTTTTCCTGTGTGTCGGGTGTAGTCAAAGCTTTTATATCTCGCTGATCTGTATCCTAAGGAAGTAACAAAAATTATTTTAAAGGAAAATAAAAATCTAAAAAATTAGCTTTTATAGATCAATGAATGTTAGATCAATCCTGTTAGATCCTAGATTGTTTTGAAATGCCAGTTAGGTATTAACCAAAGCAGAAAGTAAGAGAATACTCGGACTTCTAGCCGAGATACATATGGTAACTAAAACACTAATATTATAGGATTGCCAGTATGTAGCTATAGTATATCATGTGCGGATTATGTAAGATGAAAGAGCACACGAGGGAGTCGTATCTACGTTTGATGCAAGATGCTCTGGATGGTTACAACCCAGATTGCATTACCGTAGAAACTGTCCGATGAAAACGTGTTCCGTTTGCCATTCCAAGAAATTGCGTCGATAATTGTTTTGCAAGATCCATGATCATTAGAAGGAATTTTACTGTATGTCTAGGAAATGCACCGCTTCAAATCATTGCACCTTCTATTTAACAGTATATAAGAGTCAATAAACATTGAATAATACCACTCAACGGAATGGTCTATTGTGGCAAAACGATGTTTCTTGATAGCAGTGGAACAGTCGCTTAAATTCAAGGTTGAAAGGATTTGTATTTGAAAAAGAATCGTTCCGCAGCAAAAAACAGTCAATAAACATTGAATAAGACCACTCGAAGGAATGGTCTATTGTGTCTAAAGGATGTTTCTTGATACCAGTGGAACAGTCGCTTTAAAGGTTGAAAAGATTTGTATTTAAAAAAGAATCTTTTTTCAGCAAAAATAAGATTCAATAAACATTCAATAATACCACTCAGAGGATTGTCTTATTGTTTCAAAAGGATGCTTCTTGATTCCAATAGAACATTCGCTTAAATTTAAAGCAGAAAAGATTTGTATTTGAAAAAGAATTTTTTTGTAGCATAAGTAAGAGTCAATAAATATTATGTAACAAGACTCAGAAGAATATCCTATTGTGTTAAAAGGATGCTTCTTTTCTCTTAAATTTAAGGTTGAAAAGAATTCAATTTAAAAAATAATTTTTTTGTAGCATAAAGAAGAGTCAATAAATATTGAATAATACCACTCAAAGGAATGGTCTATTGTGTCCAAAGAATGTTTCTTGATACCAATGGAACATTCGCTTAAATTTAAGGTTGAAAAGATTTGTATTTCAATAAGAATTTTTTTTTAGTATAAATAAGAATCAATAATCATTTAATAATGCCACTTAGATAAACGTCCTATTGTATGAAAAGGATTTTTCTTGGCACCAATGGAACATTCGCTTAAATTTAAGGCTGAAAAGATTTGTATTCGAAAAAGAACTTGTTGCAGCAAAAAAAAGGAATCAATAAACATTAAATAATAACACTCACGGGAATAGTCTACTGTGTTGAAAGGATGTTTCTTGATACCAGTGGAATAGATGCTTAAATTTAACTTTGAAAAGATTTTTATTTGGCAAAGAATCGTTTTTCAGTAAAAATTAAAGTCAATAAACATTTAATAATATCACTCAAGGGAATGGTATATTGTATCAAGAGGATGTTCCTTGATACCAGTGACACGGTCGCTTAAATTTAACTTCCAAGGGAGTCAATAAACATTGAATAAAACCACGCAGAGGAATGTCTTTTTGTGACAAAATGATATTTCTTGATACCAATGGAAAATTCTCTTAAATTTAACGTTAAAAAGATTTGTATTTCAAAAATAATTTTTTTGTAGCATAAATAAGAGTCACTAAACATTGAATAATACCACTCAAGGGAATAGTCTATTATGTCAAAAGGATGTTTCTTGATACCAGTGAAACAGTCGCTTAAATTTATTTTTGAAAAGATTTGTATTTGAAGAAGAATTTTTTGTAGCATAAATAAGAGTCAATGAACATTTAATAATGCCACTTAGAAAAATGTCCTTTGTGTCAAAGGGATGTTTTTTGATACCAATGGAAAATTCGCTTAAATTTGAGCTTAAAAATATTTGTATTTGAAAGAGAATTTGTTGCAGCAAAAATATGCGTCAATAAACATTGAATAATACCACGCAGAAGAATGTACTTTTGTGACAAAGTGATTTTTCTTGAAACCAATGGAAAATTCTCTTCAAATTAAAGTTAAAAAGATTTGTATTTGAAGAATTTTTTCCTGGTATAAATAAGAATCAATAATCATTTAATAATGCCAATTAGAAAAATGTGTTATTGTGTGAAAAGGATGTTTCTTGACGCCAATGGAACATTCGCTTAAATTTAAGGCTGAAAAGATTTGTATTTGAAAAAGAATCCTTTTGCAGTAAAAATTAAAGTCAATAAACATTGAATAATACCACTCAAGGGAATGGTCTATTATGTCAAAAGGATGTTTCCCGACACCAATGGAAAATTCGCTTAAATTTAAGGTTAAAAATATTTGTATTTGATGAAGAATTTTTTGTAGCATAAATAAGAGTCAAAAAACATTTAATAATACCACGCAGAGGAATGTAATTTGTTGATAAAGTAGTGTTTCTTGATACCAATGGAACATTCTCTTAAATTTAACGTTAAAAATATTTGTATTTCAAAAATAATTTTTTTGTAGCATAAATAAGAGTCACTAAACATTTAATAATGCCACTCAGAGAAATGTCCTATTGTGTGAAAAGGATGTTTCTTGATACCAGTGGAACAGTCGCTTAAATTTAAGGTTGAAAAGATTTGTATTTGAAAAAGAATTTGTTGCAGCAAAAACAGGAATAAATAAACGTTGAATAATATCATTAGGAGGAATATTCTATTTTGTCAGAAAGATGTTTATGGATACAAATGGAACATCTTCTTAAATTTAAGAATGAGAAGCTTTTTATTTGTTTGGAAAAGAATCTTTTTGCAGCAAAAATAAGAGTCAATAAACATTGAATAACACCACTTAAGGGAATGGTCTATTGTGTCAAAAGGATGTTTCTTCATACCACTGGAACATTCGCTTAAATTTAAGGTTGAGAAGATTTGTATTTGTCTAAAAAAAAATTTTAGGTATCAAAAATTATTCCTTAATCTTATCCAATCATCTGCAATATCATAAATTTAACCTAGTCCTCGAGCTAAGTAATTCTGTTTCCGCAAAGAAGATGGGGTTTGTGCAAAGAAAATTCATGTAGTTCCAAACAAAACAGGAAAGAGGATGATGCTTATGTTGCAAGAAACCTTTTTCTTCGAGTGACAAAAAATAACGCATTAAAATCACATACTGCATTAAATAACTGTATGAAAGTTCAGAATAGTCGACCTTTGAAAGGACAATCTTTGGATGCTACACAATATACAAGCCCACGAAGCTTGTTCGCATATACCATTCGAACTGACACGCGAGTAATTACGACTCTCAGGACCAAGAATTACTTCTTAATTAGCGAACAAATAAGCGAAACGAGAAGATCCGACTTGTGCTCGTATCATATCGCCAAAGAAAGAAAACAAGAAGCTTTGCATTTGCCTTGAGGCGAGGGCATGAAGTGTATACTACCTACCGTATGAGAAGGTCAAGGGTTAGCGCGTGCATACGCATAGAAGAGTAGGTGAAATGTGAATCGAGATGGTAAGGATTATAAGCCTTTATATCACGAACGCATCAACTTATTCTTCAGAGAGGAAAATTATGAGTGAAAGCATCTCCAATTTAGATGATTTATCGTGAATGTTAATTTGCTCAAGCGATCATGTTCTGATGAAATCGCATTCAAATAATGTAGGCAGATGGTAGTCATAAGATGTTTGCATATTCAACTGCTAAATGATGATTAGAATTAGCTAATAATTAGTGTATATACCATATTGAATTCCATATAAAAGATTAAAAAAAAAGAAGACTGAAATATGAAAAAGATTCCTTCAAATTTGGTAAAGTAGTTTATAGATGACAATGCCTTGGCTGATGTGATTGATTTAAATCCAAAAACTTATTTTTACCAAGAAAGATGAATTTTCCACGAAGTACCTGATTTTTTGACTTAAAGAAAATTTTCTTGTACTGAAATCATAAATCTTTATAAAAAAGATGAATATTTAACACAATAGATGATTTATCATCTAAAAAGATTAATTTTCGACAAAAAAGACTAATTTTAATGAAAATTATTAATTTTTTAACCAAATAGCGGGACTTTTAATGAAAAAGATACATTTTTTTACCAAAAAGACGAATATTTTAAAAAATGTTCATTTTTAAGCCAAAAATCAAACAGTTGAATTCCCAGTTTGAAAAAACAACTTTTAGCAAAAACAACACGAAATTGCAACACAAAAAACTACACTAAAAATTAAATTTTAATTAAAACGATAAATCTTCCAACAGCAAAAATAATTTAACTTTTAAACGAAACAACTTCTATTCGTAAAAACAACTGAAAGTACTTTATGATGATAAAATTTTGAAAAAGGAACTTTTACATTTTGACGAATTTTGACTTGGATCGGTTTGTCTAAACTCCTTCTTCTAAATCCTAGTTTTCATTTTTTTTTTAACAAATTCCTGTTTTATGTCAAAAATTTCTTGTTCCAAGTGAAAATAAAATAAATAATGATTTTTACTTATACTGTAGACAAAGTAGAAGTCACTTTTCTAAATTGACCAAACTTATTGAAATTATGAAAACTTCAGTTTTGCTACGATTGAAAGTAAATTCCAGGTTTTCAATTTAATTCCCGATTATATGCCGGTTTCCCGGTCAAGACGCCACTGTAGGAAAAAATTTTTTACTTAATTTTTTTAAATCAGTTTAAAGTTACTATATTATGAATAAGGTTCTATGAAAACTAGTATCTCCAATATTCAATTTCGAGTCAAAATTTGGCGTCAGGATTTGTGTTTGAAAAAGAATTTTTTTGTAGCAAAAATAAGATACAATAAACATTTATTAATGCCACTTAGAGGCATGTCCTATTGTGTCAAAAGGATGTTTCTTGATACAAGTGAAACAGTTGCTTAAATTTAAGGTTGAAAAGATTTGGATTTGTAAAAGAATTTTTTTGTAGCATAAATAAGATTTAATAAACATTAAATAACACCACTCAGAGAAATATCCCATTGTGTCAAAAGGATGTTTCTTGACACCAATAGAACATTCGCTTAAATTCAAGTTTGAAAAGATTTGTATTGGAAAAAGAATTTTTTGTAGCATAAATAGGAATCGTTAAGCATTGAATAATACCACTCAAGGAAATGGTCTATTTTGTGACAAGGATGTTTCTTGATACTAGTGAAACATTTGCTTAAATTTAAGGTTGAAAAGATTTGGATTTGTAAAAGAATTTTTTGTAGCATAAATAAGATTTAATAAACATTAAATAACACCACTCAGAGAAATATCCCATTGTGTCAAAAGGATGTTTCTTGACACCAATAGAACATTCGCTTAAATTCAAGTTTGAAAAGATTTGTATTGGAAAAAGAATTTTTTGTAGCATAAATAGGAATCGTTAAGCATTGAATAATACCACTCAAGGAAATGGTCTATTTTGTGACAAGGATGTTTCTTGATTAAATTAAGGTTAAACTTAAGGTTGAAAATATTTGTATTTTGAAAAGGAATCCTTTTGCAGCAAAAATTAAAGTCAAGAAACATTGAGTAATACCACGGAGAGGAATGTCCTTTTGTGTGAAAAGGATGTTTCTTGATACCAATAAAACATCCTCTTAAATTTAAAGTTGAGAAGATTTGTATTTGAAAAAGAATTTGCTGCAGAAAAAATAGGAATCAATAATGATTGAATAATACTACTCTAGGGAATGGTCTATTGTGTCAAAAAAAATTTTATTGATACCAGTGGATCAGTCGTTCGAATTTAAGGTTGAATAGATTAGTATTTAAAAAAGAATTTTTTTGTAGCACAAATAATAGCCAATAAATATTGAATAACACCACTCAGAGGAATATCATATTGTATCAAAAGGATGATTCTTGACACCAATGGAACATTCGCTTAAATTTAAGGTTGAAAAGATTTTGTATTTGAAAAAGAATTTGTTGCAGTAAAAATAGGAGTCAATGAAAATAGAATAATACTACTCTAGAGAATTGTCTATTGTAACAAAAGGATGTTTCTTGATACCAGTGGAAGAGTCGCTTAAATCTGAGGTTGAGAAGGTTTGTATTTTGAAAAGGAATCCTTTTGCAGCAAAAATTAAAGTCAATAGACATTGAATAATACCACGCAGAGGAATGTCCTTTTGAGTAAAAGGATGTTTCTTGACACCAATGGAACATCCTCTTAAATTTAAGGTTGAGAAGATTTGTATTTGTCTGAAAAAGAATTTTTTGGTAGCAAAAATCATTCCTTAATCTTATCCAATGATCTGAAACATCCTAAATTTAAACCTAGTCTTTGAGCTAAATAATTCTGTTTTTGCAAAGAAGATGTGGTTTGCCCAAAGAAGATTTATATGGTTCAAAACAAAACAAGAAAGAGGATGATGCTTCTGTTTCAAGAAACCTTTTCCTTTGAGTGACAATAAACAACGGATTAAAATCACATGCTGCAATAAAGAACAGTATAAAAATTCAGAATAATCGACCTTTGAAAGCACAATCTTCGGATGCTACACAATATACAAGCCCACGAAGCTTGTTCGCATACACCATTCACATTTTTACCTAATTTTTAAAAATAAATTTAAAGTTACTATATTATAAATAAGCTTCTGTGAAAACTAGTATCTCCAACATTTAATTTCGAGTGAAAATTTGGCGTCAGGACGATCCGGCTCCGAGGGTTATCAGGTCGGACATTCATTAAAGGCTTGGTGTAAATTTGTGAACCTGTCTTATTACGTTTGAGAAATGTTTTTGCATGTTTTGCATATCGGAAAAAGATTGTCTGGACTTCTGGTTTGCATCGCGAAGAGGCCAATCAAAAATGCTACAAGCTTTGCGAAGTTGCTACACGATCGTGAACGGAAATTTGATACTGGTATAAAAAAAACGAATGCATAAGAACAACCATCTCATGTTTTCATCTGGAGAAAATATTTATCATCGTTAACAAGCTCACCCGCTGCTCATACTTTCTTCAAAGTGGGGTTTGTTTCAAACTTATAAATAACATCGGAAGTGAATTAAAAAAACAAAATTTCTCTATCATGGTGCACGGAAACAAAAGATGAGCTTTGAAAGCTAAATTATTCCTTATTAGATGTGAGCATTTAGATGGAAACGAAGATGATAATTTAGAAAGATCCCTGAAGCATTATCAGGTCGAACATTCATTAAAGTCTTCTTCTAAATTTTTAAATCTGTCTTATAAAGTTTTGAGAAATGTTTTGGACACAAGCCACCGGATATGGGAATTTAAAATTCTTGAAACAGCCGAATTGAATCTCTCTGAACACTTTAATCAACTTATCAAAAATGATATTTAATAAGAACAAAAAATTTGCTTTCCGTGATGATTTTACCGGAAGCTTGAAACTGATCAAAAAGTGTTGGGACACTGACAGTGCCAATTATATGAAAAAAATGAAGTGCTCCTGCTGATCCCATAAATTAGCAACCACCCTGAAATTATTAGGCTTCGAAATGAAAAATGAGAAAGTGTCTCTTATCGTGATGGGACCACCGCATGTGTTCGTAAATCTTCTTGAGCAATTAAAAAGAATTTTCATCGGACAGAGTATAATTGCGTTAAGTCACGGATATTTATTCGATGAAGTCCATTATCTCCACAAAGATCTCAACAATGAATTCTTCAAGCTATCTGGCCATTTAATTCACCAAAAATCGTTACAACTTCAGTAGGCCCTACTTTTGCCATTTCTCGAAGGTTACAATTATTTATTGGATACGGAGAAGAATAAAAAAATATGTGCACCTTTTCTTACAGTTTTTGTTTTATGCAAATTAATTGTATTTCTCAGTTAAAAATTTATGCCATAGGCCGAAAATTGGACAATTTTGATGAAATTTCATTTTTCTTGTTGAAATTTCATTTTTTGTACAAAAAACCTAATTTTTTTAGTCTGGATTGTAATTTCTTTTTAGTTAAAAAATTAACTGTTCGATTGAAATTGCATCTATTTTTTAGAATTTTTTTTTGTAGAGAAAATTAATTTTCTTGGTTAAAAATTCAACTATTTATTAACATTTTCGTTGAAAATTTGCCTTTGTGAGTGAGGATTCAACTGCATTGTTGAAAATTCGTCTTTTTATTAAAAAATCTATTTTTTATTAAATTTTGCTCTATAAACTTTATGTTTTTAATAAAAAATATAATTATCCATTTTTAGCTAAAAATTTCTACTTTCGGTTGAAAATTTAACTATTTGATAGAATATTCGTATTTTTAGGTAGAAAATAAAATTTTAATATTATAAATTCATATTTTTGGTTAAAATCTCAAGCGTTTGGTCGAAAGTTAATTTTCTTTTTTTTTTAATAAAAACATTTTTGTTCAAAAATATTCTTTTTGATTAAAAAATCGACTGTTTTGTGACAAATTTGTCCTCTTGGTTGCGGATTTAAACTATTTTGTTGAAAAAAATTTTTTGACGCATTTTTTAATATTAATTTTTTTTAAATATGGAGTTTTCTACGACTTTCAAACCAAACAGACATATTTTCAAGGAAAGAGTTAAATTTTTAAGCAAAGTTGATTTTGAACTAAATAGTTGAATTTTCTAATACAATATTTGGATTTCTTAACCAAAATCAATATTACTCAAAAAAGGGAACTTTTAACAACTTTTTAAATTATTTTTCAACCAACAAGTTGAATTATCTATAGTTGAATTTTAAACCAGAAAAATAGATTTGTTTACCAAAAGAGATAAATTTTGAAGCAAAAAGTAAATTTCAAACCAAAAAAGATAAAAAATGTTAACTAGATTGTTGAATTTTTAAAACAAAAAGAGAAATTTTCTTAAAACAGTTGCATTTGCGAACTGAAAATATGATTTATTCCCAAAAAAAACTTAATTTTTAACCGAGAAAATAGTTGAATAAAAAAAATGAATTTTCAGTCAAAGTATATTAACTTTCAATCAAAAATATAATAGTTGACAATATTTTAAGAAAAAAAAATAGTATTGGGAGACGGATAAACAAAAAACGCATAATAAGTTTAAAGTAACTTAAATTAAAGTTCCAAGTTACTGAAAAAATCGCAACTCATAATCAGCTTTCACGTTATTCCTGCAATTCACACACGCACGACTAATGAATGATTGTACTTGTAAGCAATTTGTAAAACAAAGACGGCATTATTTTTTTACCATTAATATCTTAATTATATATATTCTTATACCATTCACACGCAAAAAGTGACTTTTGTTTTACTCATTATATCGTCAGTTTTAACTTTTAATCATAACTATAAAATCAGAAATTTTTAATAAATTTTTAAGTAAATTACTGCAAAAAATGTATATAATTAAAGTAGCGGTAGGTCAGGAAACCTTTAAAAATAAAAAAGCAGGTATTTTGGATTTTTTAAAAAATTAAAAATTTGACTTCTTTGGGAAAGAATTAATTTTTGACTCATTTTGTTGAAAAGGAAAATTTTTAGTTTAAATTTCGGCCTTTTTGGAAATTCAACTAATTTACACAATATTGTCATATTTTGTTGCTGTTGAAATTAAAAATTTTTTATTAAAAATTTAATTTTATAATTTTTGACAAAACTTTTTTTTCCATAAAATTAATCTTCTTGGTTGAATTCTTTTTTTTTTAATAATTATTTTTGGTAGAAAATTGTACTATTTGGCTAGAAAATCTCGATTTGTTTAGATTTGAAATGTCACAATTTGAAAGAAAACTAAACTAATTAAGCAAAAAAAAACTTTTTTGTTAAAAATTTGTCTTCTTTGGAAGAGAATTAATTTTCTTCGTTTGAAATTTCGACTCATTTGGTTGAAAAGGTAAATTTTTAGTTTAAGTTTTTTAACCAAAAAAATAAATGTTTAACCAAGAAGATTAATTTTCTGAAAAAAAAAGTTTCAACCAAAATTAAAAAGTTGAATTTTAAATTAAAATTTTTTTATTTCAACAGCAACACAATATGCCAATATTCCGTAATATTGGCCTATTTATTTGCTGTTGAAATTAAACTTTTTTTATTAAAAATTTAATTTTTTTGGAAACCTTTTATTCCAGAAAATTAATCTTCTTGGTTTAAAATTTATGTTTTTGGTTCAAAAAGAATTATTTTTGGTAGAAAAGTCTACTATTTGGCTAGAAAATCTCGATTTTTTTAGATTTGAAATGTCAGAATTTGATAGAAAACTAAACTAATTGAGCAAAAAATAACTTTTTTGTTGAAAATTCGTATTCTTTGGTAAAGAATTAATTTTCTTTATTCAATATTTCCTCTTTTTTACTTAAAAACTAAAATTTTTAGATAAAAATTCAATTTTCAGATTTGGTTGGAAAATTCATATTTTTAGTAGAAAATTTATCTCTTCGGTTAACAATTAAAATTTGTTGTTGAAAATTCTTTTTTTTTTTTTGCTGAAATTATATTTTTTTAAATAAAAATTTTTTTTTTTGTAGAAAACTAATTTTGTTGGTTAAACATTTATCTGTCTGGTTCAAATTAATATTTTTAGTAAAAAATTCTAATAATTTTTGGTAGAAAATTTCTATTTTTGGCTAAAAATTTCACGATTCAGGAAACCTCTGAAAATAAAAAAAACGGGGATTTTGAATTTTTAACAAAATTAAAAATTTGTTTTATTTGGGAAAGAATTTTATTTTCTTTGTTTGAAATTTCCACTCATTTTGTTCAAACGG
>JAAAKG020138045.1:0-12742 GCA_010014905.2 Druon quercuslanigerum
CCCCTCCCTACCGAGTGAGTCACGCCTACCCCGAAAGGGAAACGGCTTAATGGTGTAATAATAATAATAATAATCAAAAATAACAGTTTTGTGTTTCTTTTATGTTATTTTAGATAATAGATACTACAAAATACAAAAATTTCACATCAATATTATATTTATATTTTAATTTAAAAATTGCTTGCAACAAAACAAAATAATAGTCGCATGCGTGGCGCGCCTGTTTTTTTCTAGTAAAGTTAAATTCATTTTTATGTCAGGCCGTTTTTATGTTTTTTTTTCTTTGGGAAATTAAAATTCTTATTTTTTTAAGATTTTGCATTTTTCAGCTCCTTGCAGTACTCATATTTTATAGCATTAATTTAGATATTTTCAAATACTCAAATTGTTAATTTGAAGATTCCAACAATTTGAAGCTTATGGGTTTTAAAAGACTTCAAATTTTAACACTTCCAAACTTTGAAGTTTTCTTAAAATTTGAACAGTTAACTCTATGACTTTATATTTGAAAGGGTCTAAATTTCCAAACAACAAAAAATCTAAATTATACGATTACAAAGCGGAAGTGTTCTGAATTTTTTTTCTTTAAATATTTATTTTTTAAATTATATAATGTTTAACTATTTAAATTAGAACCAAATCATAGTAGCCACAAGTTTCAATTTTCGAAGTTCCCTGACTTTTCCCTGACATTCAGACCAATTTCCCTAAAAGGAAAGTATTACAAAAGCGAATAAGGTTTCAATAATGTGCCAAGCGAAATAGTGAAACAAGTTAGAAAAATGCGCTTTACGTGGCAGTATGGATTAATTAAGCTATACAACTCATCGGCGCCACTAACGAAAAACACAATGTCATATAATGCATATTTTTTGCTATTTCTTGCTATTTTTTACCCAACAGTGTGCTATAAATCGCTTTTTTAAAATTAACCTTTCTTTAAAAAAATTACCCCTGTAATGAAAAAAAATATTTAAAAAAATGACTAGGCTAGATTTTTTGGTTATTTTTTTGCTTTCCAATGTGATATGAAACACTTTTGTAAAATCAACCCTGATTTTAAAAAGTTACACCCTGCGCTACAAAAACTTATTAAAAAAAAAGAAACTATCCACATGGAAAACACTTACAAAATATTAGCACGATATTTTTAAAGCATACCTGAGAAGCAAAATTATTCTTTACCCTAATCGTTACAAAAACAACCCCCGTATTTGTATCCAAATACGAACCTGCAGATTGATGCCATAAATTGTATACATTATCTGTTGAGATTTTTTGCTCTTTTTTTATTTTTCAAAACCATAGCAATGGTTTTGTAAAAGTAACCCTTATATAAAAAAATCAACACCCTCTAATAAAACCACGTATTAAAAAAAAGTGTTTTTCACCATAGATGGAACTTAATTATAAAATAGTAACACAGTACTTTTGGTGATACTTATTTCTCACCTCTAATCGTTACAAAAATAACCCCCGCAATCTATAAGCTAAAATTGTAACATCTTTTATCGAAATTATTTTCCAGTCCATTTATCTATGTATCTTTTAATGCCTTTAAACAACCTTATCCAGGTAGATCGGTCACTTGATTTTTTTATCGACTCAATGCTGTAAGGAATCAAGCTTTAGTATCCCCAAAAAACTGTCCTTATCGTGAAGTTAGTCTTAATTTGATTGGTATTATGTGACAATTTAGTACAGAACGGGATGCATTTTTTTCTGAATGTGATTTGGGCAAATGGTTCTCATAAGTCATTACTCAGATAAAAGCCAAAATTTATTTTACAACATGTATGTAGATCCCCAGCATCCAGCATCCCCAGCATCCAGCATTTTAAAATAATTTCAACTTATCTTTAAAAATAGTTTTAATAACTATATAAAACAAAAATATTTAGAAAGTCTGCTCTCAAACAATTTTCAATCGTTCTGAAAATTTAGATTGTTTGTTATATAAAAATGGAGTTTTCTCGTTAATAATTTTTGTGCTGGAAGTTATTTTTGTAATGATTAGGGGTGAGATATAATTATGCAAACAATGACCATTTTACTGTTTTATAAGTAAGTTCCATCTAAGTAGATATCGAATTTTTTCAATACATGTTTTCATTACAGGGTGTTGCTTTTTTATTTAGGGGCAATTGTACAGAAGCGATTAATATGGCATTGGAAAATAAAGAAAGTCTGCAGGTTTGTATTCAGATACAAATACGAGGATCGTTTTTGTAACGATTAGGGGTGAAGAATAATTTTTCTCCTGAGTTATGCTTTGAAAATACCTTCTTATTATTTTAGAAGTATTTTCCATCCAGATAGTTTCTTTTTTTAAAATACGTTTTTGCAGCACGGGGGCTTGCTTTTTGAAATAAGGTTTGATTTTACAAAAAAATTTCATGTCACATTGGAAAGAAAAAGAATAGCACACAAATCTAGCCTAGTAATTTATTAAATACTTTTTTTAATCATTTGTTTCAATACAGGGGGTAATTTTTTAAAACAAGGATTAATTTTACAAAAGCGATTCATAGCACATACTCTGCTTTCTCGAAAACTAATAGAGTAAAATTTTTTTTTGTACGAATAGCAACAACAAAAAATGCACTATGATATTTTGTTTTTCGTGAGTGGCGCCGCTGAGTTGTCTGACCGCATTAATTAACTGAAGGACATGTATCCAAACTGTCAATAAATAATAACTAAAAATAAAAAACTAAGAATCGAATTCTATTTTAAAGCATGTATGTTGAAAAAACATTTATGTTTAATAATAGCTTTCAAAATATTATAAAAAACATATCAATTTCTATTTTCCCTGACAGCTACTTCATTTCCCTGACATCCCTGACAAAAACTTTCCCCCCTGACATGTGGCCACCCCGTAAATAATTTTTTAATTTTCTTAACATGATATTCTTCCAAATTTAACTCTGTACATTTTAAAATTATTTAGCTATAAAGGATTCAAAATTACAAAATGTTGATCGTTGAAATACTAAATCTAAATTTTTCAATATGACAGTTTGGTAGTTTGACTTTTCCAAAAACTGAAATTTTTAACAAAATGTAACTAACCGTTTCCGTTAAAAATTCTTTTTCAACTTTAAGCCCCTAAAATTTCCAAACGAAAAACATTTAAAATTATACACTTACAAAGCAGAAGCCACCTAAATTTAACACATTATTACGACTACAAATTAAAAACTAAAAATATAGAAGCTTGGACGATTCAAATTGAAAATATTAATTTATTCCTGAATTTTAAATGCTGCACTAATTTTAAATGATCTGATTTAAAAAGTTCAATTGAAACTGTTCTTAAAAGATTAAATTTTGTTTCAATTATTAAGGCTTCTAATTGGAATTTGTTTAATTCTGAACAATACTTGTAAAGAAAAGTCTCCAATGTTTGAATTTTAAACTGCGATTTTCGATGTTCATAATTTCTAGTCGATTAACTATCAAAAGACTTTCTTCTTAAAATTCTACAATTTTGAATCACTTAAATTCGAAGCAAATAATTTTACATTTTATTAAAATTTCATTATTCCAATTTTAACTTTTTCTATTTTTAAATTATTAAGCTTAAAATAGATTTTAATCTGAAAATTTGAAATTTTGAACAACTGAAATTGAAACGTTGCGTATATTTAATAATTCTAATTATATTTCTCCTTAACCGAGTATATCTTAACAGAATTAAATAATATTTTATTTTTCCTATAAAAAAAATTTTCTGCAAAAAATGTATCCTACACATAATGGAATAGTATTTATTTAGTTCAGAAAATATTCTCCAAACATTCTACACAAAACCATTATGTACAATATTTTTCCTATACAAAAATATTATTAGATTTAGACATTTTCCCACACAAAGCAGATTTTACAACAAATATTCACCACGAGGGATATACAATTAAAAGCAGACTTCGCACTAAGAGTTAATTCTTTTGAATTTCAAAGTCTACTATTATATTATATGGTTCAGAATTCATATTATCTGGTTAAAAATTCTACTATGTAGTTGAAAATTTAATTATTTTGTTGAAGATTGAACCTCTTTGTTGAAAACTCATCCTTTTTGGCCGAAAATTAAATTATTGGTTAAAAGTTTAACTACTTTGATCAACATTAATTTTATTGGTTGAAAATTAAACTATTTTGCAGAAAAATTGTCTTTTTTGTGAAAAATTAATTTTTCTTAAGAAAAAATTAACTTCCATTTTTGGTTAAAAAATGATATTTTATAGTTGAAAATTCAAGAACAACATTGTTCGTGAAAAATATATCTCTTTGGTTGAAAATTGTACTATTTTATTAAAAACTCGTTTATTATTTTTGTTTCTGACATTTTTTTTTCAACTGCAGATTAAACTATTCTACTTTTTGTTTCAAATTTAACTTTTTAATTAAAAAACGCAAATATTGGGTTTAAAATTTATCTTTTGGTTGGTGCAAAATTTAACTATTTGCTTAATAATTTAATTGTTTTGTTAAAAATTAGTCTTGTTGAAAAATAAATGTCCTTTTCGATTAAAAATTGAAGTGTAATCTAAAGAAATCGACTTGTGACTTAAAGATTCAAATATATTCTTGTTCATTTAAAATTAAATTAATTGTCTAAAAATCCATCTTTCTTGGTTGAAAATTAAAAAACCTTTCTGGGTTAAAACTGAAACTATTTTATTGAAAACTAATTTGTTTTTCAGGAGATATAACAGGAGAACAGGAGATAGATGGCGCAGGAAATGGAGAGAAGAGAGAGAAATAAAATCAAAAGATAAGGTACTGAATGGGGAGGGAAAGAAGTTGTTAAAGAGCTTGGAAGAACTGGGATGGTTTATCTTAAACGGAAATATAGAGGGAGATGAGGAAGGAGAATATACACGGTAGAAGGAGAAAGGGGAACGGTAATTGATTAAGTGATAGTGGATGATGACGTAAGAGAGTTCAAGAAACTAGAGGTAGGTGATTATATCGACTCGGATCACCTTTCATTAATAGTGACATTAGAGGGAGAAAAAAGCAAAATGAATAAAAAGGTGGCAAAGATAAAGAGTTTAGGAAAAGGGGATTGGTTAATCCACGGAAAAGAACAGTTTAGAGAAAAGATAAGAAACATCAAAATGGGAGAGGGAAATGTGGACGAGGAGATAGAAAACTGATAGGAAAAATAAAAACAGAATTAGAGTGAGAAAACAAAAATGAATTTAGTAAAGAGGGGAATAGAAGTGGATGGGATGAGGATTATAAAGAGAAAAAGAAGGAGGTCAGAAAGGAATTAAGAAAGTGGAGAAAGGAGTGAACAAACAAAAACACAGTTAGTAAAGAGGAGAATATAAGTGGATGGGATGAGGATTATAAAGAGAAAAAGAAGGAGGTCAGAAATGAATTAAGAAAGTAGAGAAAAGACAAAAGTAATGGGGAAGAATATAGGAGAAAAAAGAAAGAGTATTCTGAGTTGTGTGATCAAAAGAAAGAGGAAGAGTATAAAAGGTTTGAGAAATAGAGAAAGAATAAAAAGGGTAAATCAACATATTTAAATTGTAGGATGAAAATTTTTTTTTTGGATTTGTTAGGAGGAGTAGAGAGAAAAGTTAGGAAGGGAGGAAAATATGGTAGAGAAGGAGATGTGGACATAACAAGGGAAGAATAATCAAAGTGTTAGGAATAATGAAGGATGGAAAGGCACCTGGTATAGATGAGATTCCAAATGAAGTATGGAAATATGGAAGGACGGAACTAGAGGAGGGGGCATGGATAATGTGAAATAGAATAAAGAGAGGCGAGGGGGGCCACACTTATGGAAAGAAGGAGTAGTTATACCAATAGTGAAGAAAGGAAAAGGAAAGAGGTTAAATATTATAGGGATGTGACGCTGATGCCAACACTGTATAAAGTATATGTAACTGTTTTGTCGGAGAGATTGAAGAAAGAAGTTGACGAAAAAAAGATAGAACCACGGAATCAGACATGGTTTAGAAAAGGAATGGGGGTGTTAAACAACATATATGCTCTGAACTATCTAGTAAAAAAGAGAATTGAAAGGGAAAAAGGGGAAATGATAGCAATTTTTGTAGACTTAAAGGCGGCGTTTGACTCATTAGACCGAGGCGAAATAGAAAAAGTTATGATGAAAAAGGGGTAAGAGAGGGATTAATAAAGAGAGCATCGGAAATTTTTAGAGAGACAAAAAGCAGTGTAAAGGTAGGAGAGCAAGTAGGAAATACTTCCTGGTTGGAGAGAGGAGTGAGGCAAGGATGTCCTCTGAGCCCACTTTTATTTAATATATTAATATCAGACTTGCGAGAAGAAATGAGGAGAAAAGGTTGGGGAGGAATTAGGATAGCGAAGGAAAAGATACATATACTGGCATACGCAGACGACATAGTGCTGATGGCAGAGGACGAAGAAGGGATGGCGGGCTTAATTACAGGATTAGAGACATACTTAGATGAGAAGAAACTGAATTTAAATGTAGAAAAGACAAAGATGAAGTTTAGAAAAGAAGAGGGAGATATAAAGAATGGACGGGGAGATGGCAGGGAATAAAGTTAGAAGAAGTGAAAGAGTTTAAATATTAGGGATATATCTTGCTAACTAATGGAGATCATAGATCTCATATAAGAGAAAAGGTAAAAAAAGCAGCAGGGGTAATGAAACACATATGGAGAATAGGAAAAAGGTTTAAAAAATTGGAGAAGGAGAATGTGCATATTTGATAAGCTGGTATGGCCGGTATTAAGTTATGGGCAGAGATATGGGGATGGAAAGAAAGGAAAGATATTGATAATTTACAAGAAAGGTATATAAGATGTACGTTATGGGTAGATTGGAGGACGCCAGGATATATTTTGAGAGAATAAGCGCAAAGAGATAAATTAAGTATCAGAGCCGGAAAGAGCCAATCGGAATTTGAGACGAAGTTCAGGGAGGGAAAGGGAGGGGAGTTGGCGAGAAAGTGTTTGATGAAGGTAGAAAAGAGGAGAAGGAGGGCGAAAGAATTAATGAGACGGGAAGAAGAAAGGAGAGAGTTCTTGAATGCTAGAGACATAGAAGACGGGAAGATGAATTGGAAAAAAGAACAGGGAAAGACAATTACTAGAAAGATGGGGGATGATGAGGTATCAAAATACAATAAATGGTATAAGATGATAAAAAACGAAGGTTTACCAAAGTATTTAGAAAAGGGATGGGGAGAGCAGGTGGACCAGAATAGCAAGATTTAGATTGGGAAACGAGGTAAGAGAGATGTATTGGGAAAAGGGAGAGAAGAGAACAGAAAGTGTAGAATATGTGAATGGGAAGAGGACACATGGGAGCACGTATGGAAAGGATGCAGGAGATGAATGGAAGATAAAGGAAGCTGGCAAGAGAATGTGGTTAAGTTTCTAGGGGAGGATGGATTGGTAGAAGAATGCATGAAGGAGTTGGAGGGTGATAGAGAAGCGAATGAGAAAGAATGAAAGAATGCATGTGAAAAAATGGAAAATTGGAGGACAAAAAAGTGAAAGAATAAGGAAATGGAAGTCGCTTCGATTAGAATCGTAAATATTGCTAACTAGTTCTAAATTGCGCTATGATAGGAAATAGAGATAAGGAACTAGATATAAGACTTTATGTAAACAGTTGTAAGCGGAAATATTGTAAGGAATGGACGTCATGTAAACCGTTAGGGGACACATTATGAATAAAGAAGACTATAGTTTGGTTGATGTACCACATATTAAATTTTGTGTTTAAAATTAATCTTTTTTGGTTGCATTTATCTATTTTTTATTTAAAAATGATCTTTTTTAGTTTAAAATTCAAATAATTGATGGAAAACACCATTTTGTCAGTTAATAATGTAATTACTATGTTAAAAATGTAATTATTACGTTCAAATTTCAACTATTTTGTAAGCCACATTTTTTTTTGGTAAAAAGTTAATCGGTTTTGTTAAAAATTCGCCTTTTTGTAAAAATTCGCCTTTTTGTAAAAATTCGCCTTTTTGTAAAAAATCGCTTTTTTGATTAAAAATTAAACTTTGCTCTAAAAAAACGTCTCTTTGTCTTAAAGAATCATCTATTTATTTAAAGATACAACAATTTTACAATTTTCGTAGATATTTATTCTTTTTTGCTTGAAAATTAGACCATTTAACAAAAATTTCAACTATTTTATTAACTGATAACTCGTCTCTTTTGCTTGAAAGTTCAACTATTTGGTTGAAACTATAAATTTGTGGTAATAAATAAGATTCTTTGTTTATTTCATATTCAATCAATTTGTTGAAACCCCAACTTTATTGGTTGATAATTAACTTTTTTGTTGAAAGTTCCATTTAGTACATATACATTAACTTTATCTAAAAGATTGTATTCTTTGTTAATAAAGTTAAAACTACATATAAATTGTATAATTAAGCCTTAACTAAAGAGATTTCAAACCTCAACTCCCTCAAACTATATGAGCAGAACATAACCTATAAATCTTGGCTATACATTTTGATCATTTTGTTGGAAAAAATTGTACTTTGAACGCCGGAATTTCGAAAAATCAATGAAAAATTGTACAAACGCGCAAAATATATTTATTTATTTATTAAAAATTGGAAATTGGCAGCTAAAATAGAAAGTTATTATATACTTGATTCGGAACCGAAATGACACTGCAGTAATTAGATGATCTAGAATAACACAATATTTGATACAGATAAAAATCAAGAATAAACTCACCATTTTTTACTGTAGGGTTTCTTAGGCTTACTTATATTTAAAACCCCTTAATAAACTCTTTTATTTAAAAAAATGCTAATTCCTTCGTGACTGTTACTAAGCATCAGCGCACAGTGCCACTGCCAGCGTGATGCATCAGAAATGATTGCTGTGAACTTGGCCATAAAAATCTGGATCTTTGGTACATGTCAAAAGAATTTTCGTAAATCATATTTAAGGAACTTCAACTACCGTGAACAAATTTTACATTAAATTTTTATTGTGATAATTTTTTATTTGTTTAAATTCTGTGAAAAAAAGGTAGAAAATATT
Source organism: Druon quercuslanigerum (assembly GCA_010014905.2). Classification (NCBI taxonomy): domain Eukaryota; kingdom Metazoa; phylum Arthropoda; class Insecta; order Hymenoptera; family Cynipidae; genus Druon; species Druon quercuslanigerum. The sequence goes on from JAAAKG020138045.1 coordinate 9,036, forward strand.
GGATTATAAACTATTCAAAATTATTAGAGTCCTTCTGTTTAAAAATCCCGCGCAAATTCGCCAACTTTTCTCGTGTACATATCCGATCGATTTAAATCGATTTGAAGCGAACTTCAGTATTAGAATGATCGTGGGTGTGCATGTGTCATCAAAACATCGTCGTGAAGTAAATAATATATTTCAGTTAATACATAATTAATATCTTTAAAATAAATTTGTTTTATATTTCCTTTAGAGAAAAAACATCTATATCTCTAAATTTGGTACCCGCAGCGTCTTATTGCCAAAAAGCGGGGTACCATAACATAACCTCTAATTCGTTATCTGAATTAAAAAATTCTAATAAACAAGTGTCACGTGTTTTGTTGATCATCTCAGTTTGTGCAAATTTATTTTGTGGAACAGCTGCCAGGGCTCATGTTTCTAGAACCCAGATACGTTTATCCGTTTTATATAAACAAAAACAAAAATAGTATTCTTTGTGAGGTTACGACGCATGACAGTTGTATACTAATTGACTCTAACCGGATAGCATAATGACCGTAAGGCCAATCACAATCTATCTTTAAAGAGTTAAAAAACCATAAATATTCGTCTTTTATGAACTTCTTTTTTTAAAGACTCAATAAATTTTCTGCCCTCAATTTTTCCTGATAAAGTCATGCATTAATTCCAATTACCTCAAGTTTTATCTAAATTTCGGTAAAGTTTTGTTCACTTTCTCTCTCTGTCTCTCTCTTCGCGAAAGTTCAATGCAGCAAAATGATCAATCGAACCGCGGAACTCGCTCTTCGTCTATCGCGCTCGCGCAGAAAGGATGACAAAAATGCGTAACTAGACTCAGAGAACGTAGATAATTCATAGTTTCATACAGTATGGTCTTCTGTGTTTTCGGTCTCGTGATTCTGACACCGACACTTATTTCCAATTCCAAAAGTGGTTAAAAAACTTAAGAAAGCGAATTCTCTATTTCCGCAAATCTCGCGAATATTAGTAAAACTCGAGTGGCGATTCGGAAAGGTGTTTTTTTCTACTTGACACAGCTATCATATTTTTTCATCGGATGCTCTAATTAGTTCTAATTAAAATGTACAAGTAGCTATTTCGTGACATCTGTATTTTCACGTTTAACAGTGTTTTTCTGAGAATTCTCTCGGCCTCTCGAACTGGATGGATCAACTTTGAAAGTGCTTTGAATAAATGGAATAAGCCTGCCTTCGACTTGAAATTAAACTAAAAAAAGGTACATCAATACTGCATTGCAGTTTTTTTCAAATAATATTGCCCGTGATGTTGATTTCAGTTTTGGTTTTTATAATTTATAATTCTCTTTTTTAAGACTGCTCCGAAAAAAATCAATAATATTGCATAAAGGCGGGAAGTAAACTTTGCTCTTATCACTGATTCTTCTTGAATAATTAATGATTGGTTGAAGGAGTGAAAAAATAATACAAAAAATGTTTTGCCAAGTGATGCATAGTGAGTTTTTTTTTATGTTCGCCGTAATGAAACATTATTTTATACTCGTTAGAGGGATAGTTAATTTGATGTAAACTGTTTTTTGTAATCATTTGAGGGATTTTTTGAGGAAATTGGACTGACTAGTTTATTACCTTGTGTGTAATTATAGAGATTAAGTCTAAAATTGGACATGTTAGATACAGTAATGACTAACACATGATTTCATTCGCGACTAATGGAATATAAACTACTGTGAATTAAAACCAATTAATACGTCGTGAAACTTTGAAAGCAGTTCTATTAGAATCTATTGGCTTCGCTGCCCTTTTTGTTATAAGTAATTTCTTACTTTATATTATTCCACTTTTAAACTTTTCAATATTTCGGGCCTCGGATTCGCCAAACTATTAAATCTATTTTCTGGCAATTTTCTGCTTATACCGCTATTTCTTTTGCATTTTCAAAGCTGGCAATGCTAATTTTGAAAAAGAAATTTTGTAGTTCATATTTAAATGAAAAAATATTTTAATTTTAAATAAAAAACTAAAACAGATTAATTTTCAATCATTGATTATCTGCGAAACATGAATGAATTGAAATTACGAATTGTTAATAAAATAAATCTATTTTTTACCAAATATTAGTTGAATTTTCGACCAAGAAGAAGAATTTGCAACAAATTACATGAATTTTATATCAAATGGTTGAATATACTTCCAGAAAGACGAATTTCCAAGATATAAATAAATTTTCAACCAATTAGTTGACTTTTTTACCAAAAAAACGCATTTTTAACTAAATATTTTGATTAATGGGTGCGATGTTAGTCAAAATTTGATGTGAATAATTTTTAGTGTATATTTTTTCGTTGCTGAAATTTTGTAACTAAATATTTCAATTGTTAAACTAAAAAAGTTAAATTTTTTAACAAAAATGTAGTAATTAAATTTTCATTTAAGAGAATTCATTTTCAATAAAAAAACGAATTTTCTAAAATGAAACTTAAAAAAGTAGTAATAGTTGATATTTTATCGAAAAGATTTTAATTTGAAATAAAAAACAGTTGAATTTAACCAACAAAAAGGAGTTTTGAACAAAGTACTTGAATCCTCAATTAAAAAATCATTATTTTCAAGCAAATATTTGCATTTTCAACAACAGCTAAATCGATTCTGTAGCAATAGAGATGAATTGTCAACAAAGTGCTCAATTTTCAACCAAGTAGTTTAATTTTTAACCAGGCATTTTAAGGGCCTTTTTAAGAAAAACATTTGAAATATCTAAACATTGAATTTCAATTTTAATACTGAAAAAATATTTGCTTAAAAAATTGAACATTTTTCCTAAAACACTATTTTAAATTTGTGACACTATTTACTTTATTTTTAATCTCTGAAGTGAGTCCGAGACCTGATATTTTAAAAATATTATAATTTTTAGCAGAGAAGTAATTCATCTTAGAGGTAAAAACAAATGGTCACACTAGGTCAATGACTATGCAATAATTTTTCTAAACTCTGCAATTTTCTTATGTCCTTACTGACACATAATTTTGCATAAGTTCCAACTGGTTTATGTTTTCAACTTTAGTTTATGCTTGTTAACAGACAATTATCGATTTGCAATTTTGTGATTAAAGCGACAATGAATTCTCCACCAATCATGGTACCTGGTGGAGATCGACGTTCGCATTCGGATTTAAATTCTATGCCTGTTGGTACTTCAACAGAATCATTTAAAACAATGACCCCACCAACTGTTAGTCGGTCACTCAGCAGTGGTAAGTAATTTATGTGTACTACATTACTGCTTTCAACTTTATGCTGTAACTTTAAGCTTTAAAAATTCATACTTGAACTTTTAAAAGTTAATAGCATGAAAAGAAATTACAGTCTCATTGCAATTATTACGCATGAAAGTGCAATATAAATTCTTCATTATTTTGTTTTCATGCCTTTATTATTTTGTTTCAATAAGAATATTTCACATTTTTCAAGTATTTCTAATTTAAATATAAATTAATAAATGTGAGAATTTAGGGTTGCTATAAGACCTAGAACAAGTTAAGGAATGAACTAAAAATAAGTCGATATTTTGTATTCGCAACTAGTACTTCAAATTCTTAATAATTATTTTAGTACTTTACGGTGAATTTGAAAAGTACACATATTGCTTTTTACATTCTCATCATTTATGATTGAGAAAGTATTAGAATTGTCGGAAATTTGACACCACCATGTTTCAAC
>JAAAKG020138047.1:0-12741 GCA_010014905.2 Druon quercuslanigerum
TCTAAATTAATTTAGTTGAATTTTATAATACAAGAAAAATTCCTATAAAGCTCTCTAACCCAGGTACTTTACACGCTTGAATGTGGGGTTGTGTTTGTTGTATTGATGGTATCAAATGTTGATAATTATGATTAAGATCTTCACAATCTGTTTCATTCCTTAGACTTTTAGACTTGTTTCGAACGTATTTTTATCAGTTGAGAGCTATCAGATGTTAAAATCAGTTGTTGTTTTTAGTTTAAAATTAATTGATACCTTTTTAGAGGGTTCTGATACCTACTACTTTTTTCAATTTTATTTTCGATTTCCAATATTTTGTTGCTACTTTCACGTTTTTGTAATCCCAAAACCAAAAAGTGGGCAGTGGAAAAAATCACTTTATTTTCTGGGCAAAATTTTCAGTTTCGAACCTAATATTTTACAAGTATAAAAAGTGAACTTTAAGGTTGGTTAATATAGAGTATTGTTCTTTAGTCTATAGAGGATTTTGATTATCGCAGGCTTTCTCATATTTCCTTTTTTCCCTCTTTCTCGTTTTTCTTATTATTATTGCGTCGAAATGAATAAATAGAGCTTTCATTAAGAAAATTGAACTATTTGTTTGGAAATCAACTTTTTGTTAAAAATGCATATTTACTGATTCAAAACACAACTGTTTTGTAGAAAATTCGCTTTTTTATCTTGATAATTCCACAATTTGATTAAAGGTGTTGTCCTCTCTTGACTGAAGGATTGTTTTTGGTTGAAATTTTCACCCTTTTGATGAAACTTAATATTTATAGTTGAATTTAACTGCTTCTGAACTCAAAATTATATCTTTTTGATTGATGCATTGATGCTATTATGTATGTATGCGATTTGTATGTCTAATATACATTTATAATAATGAGAAAGCTTATAAAATTTGGTCGAGCAATCTCCCACACATCCACACATGATCGAGCAGTCTCTCATTACTTGCATCTTGCACCAAGGATATGAGAGCAGGATAGACTATGCAGTCGAGACCTGACCTGCATACATCCCTCTCTCTCTCTCTCTATCCTTCTCTTGCACTCATCATTTCGCTTTCCTTTAGAGGTCTTTAGACCATGCACACGTGGCAGCAGGCCAGACAGGTAAATCATAGCGACAGACGGAATAGTCGAGCAATCTCCTATCTCCATCTCTTTCTTTTAGCTCCCTTGCATGCACACACGCACGGCAAATGCATTTATTCTGCTTTTATGCATTTATTGGTTACGGTGCCTACGGCGGGCGGCATTTATCTGAACTGTCATCGCTCCATCAATTGTCGAGCTGACTAAACTGTCATTCTAGGGAGGATCGCAATTTGCTGACCACGCAACTGGCACTGAGTGACGTGTTGCAAAGATGTTCCAGAACCATTCTGGAGAAGCCCGAAGCCGATCAAACACCTGCGGCACTAGATGTCCATCTTGAGCTGTTAGAGAATTATTGGACGGCGTTCCAGGACAATCACATGGGATTGATCCACAAACCGCTAAATGAGGACTACCATATTGAAAACTCGTATGCAGCCATCGAGATTGCTTACGTCAACGCACGTACCCGCATCTACGAGCGGCAACGCCGGTTCGAGCCTTCACCGATCACTCTCCCAGCGGCTACCCAGGCCACCAACAACGTAGTAGCGATCTCCGCGGCCCCTCACGCCAATATGCAAGGAGGATGGAAGCTGCCAACCATAGACGTTCCTGTGTTCTTTGGACGACGCGAGGACTGGGAGACGTTTTGAGATCACTTTCGGAATCTTATACATGCGAACGCACACCTTAGTGACGTCGAGCGCATGTTTTACTTAAAGGCTCGGGTTCAAGGCGACGCAAATAACGCAATCGAAACCATGCAAGTAACAGGCGCCAACTATGGTACGGCATGGGCATTACTGGAGGCCCGATATGAACACCCGCGCTTATTGGTACAAGACCAACGCACGGCTTTGCGCAACATGGCAACAATGCGACACGAGACTGCTGCTGGACTCCAACGACTGATCGATACGCTAAACCGTCATCGCGATTAGCTTAGAGCTCTTGGTCGCCCCGTGAACATGTGTGACGACTGTTTCGTGTCGATAGCCACGACATGTATGGATTCAGACACTAGAAGAGCGAAGGAGTACGAACTTGAGCGCGCTGATGCATACCGTGATATGGACACTGATCATTCAGCCACCTACGCTGTTCTTTCTTAGTTTCTACAGCGACACTCGCGCACTCTAACATCTGCAGAATCTTCACAGTCACCGAAAGTCTCAACGAACCAGCTCCATGCGAGAAATGCCGCAGCCCTCATTACATAGGTCGCTGTAGCAGCTTCATGCGTCTAACTTCGATGGAGCGCAGAGCATTCGCCGCGAAGGTGTCTCTTTGATTCAACTGCTTGAGAACGGGTCACTCTTCATATAATTAACCATCTACTGGGACTTGCATTGTTGCCAGAGTCGAAATCACACAATGCTTCACCCCACCGATCGCAAGCGAGAAGCCCCGCCATCAAACGAACCTTTGCCGGCGAAACTTTCTCGGATCAACAACACACTTCAGGAGACATCTGCAGCTACCCAGGATGCATCCCGCTTATGACTAGTTCTTCTCACTACAGCCATGGTGAAAGTCAGTTGTGACGATGGGCTACAAGTGATGGTACGAGCTTTACTAGATCCCTGTGCTGAATTAAATTTTAACCTCAACCAGTGTAGCTCGCAAACTTCAAGCGCCCTTGCACAAAACGGCTATCGCTATCAGTGGAGTGGCGGGTGGTCCGATGGACCACGCTCGAACGCGCACTTACTTCCCCATTCATTCAGCCGACGATTATCTGTCTGTGTCCGTTGGAGTTTGTTGCCTCCAGAAATTCAACCTCGTTAGACCGGCCGGATTTACAAGTGAGCAAGCAATGCACTATTGGCCAGGACTGGATCTTGCCGACCCCCGGTTTGGCCATCCTCACGTTGTAGATCTTCTACTCGGAGCCGATTGTTACCATCTGTTCCTGAGACCCGAGCTGCTTTGGAGAAACAAAATGGTGGCTCAAAGAACTGCTTTTGGTTGGATCATCACAGGTAGAGCACCTTTAAAGGACGTTATTCCGACTTATACCATTGGCACCACACTGCTCACTAGCCCGGAGACGACATGGCATGACAAGCTCATTTCCTTGATGCAACGGTTTTGGGAGGTGGAGGAAGTTCCTCGGGTCTCACGTCATTCCCCATTGGACAAAGAGTGCGAAGCCATGTTTGCTTGTCACCACCGAACTTCCGAAGGATAATATGTAGTTCGCCTACCGGTGAAACAATAAATTCTGGAAATGCTCGGCGAAAGTTTCATAGGAGCGCTAGCTTCTCTGAGCTCTTTGCATCGTCGATTAAGCCACGACATTGAAATAGCAAAGGCGTACAATTGTTTCATGACGGAATACGCTCGACTTGGTCACATGAGACCTATACCTCCACCCGCACTACGCGCCAATGCTCGCCCGACAGAATTGCTTTCGGCGCCGATATCTGCATGATGTATCGTCAGATTCTAGTCAATGAAGAAGACGTTGATCTGCAGAGAATAGTATGGAGTGCCAGTGAGAAAGATCCAGTCGTTCATTATCAACTGTTGACTGTGACTTATGGCGAGTCATGCTCACCCTATCTAGCCCTGACAACCTTGAAACAATTGTGTACAGACCATGGTTCAGCCTGGTCAAAGGCAACCCGAGCACTCTTGAAGGATCGCTTTGTCGACGACATCTTGACGGGATGTGATGACTTTCGAGAAGCCAACAAACTACGGGATCAGCTTATTCATCTTCTGCAGCTTGGCGGATTTCCTCTCCGCAAATGGGTAGCCAACCGACCTGAGATGCTGGGAGACCTACCCGTACAACATCGTCTCTGCCTGACCTGGCTTCAACTTTGCAGCGACGGTCTCATCAACGAACTCGGCGTTTGCTGGGACCCACAGAATGATTGCTTTCGGATGACTCCGCCCAAGATTAACCCACATGATTCGACTAAGCGAAGCATCTAAGCAACCACTGCGAGCTTGTTTGATCCGTGCGGCTGGATCGCGCCCGTTATCCTTCTGGCAAAACTACTTGTCCAGGATTTGTGGAGAGCAGGCCTTGAGTGGGATAAACCCATTCCACATTCATACATCAATCGATGGACCGAATTTACAACGAATCTCAAGGCCAGCGGCGAACTATCTATTCCCCGATGGATCGACACGCAACCAAATGCTAAGCTGCAGTTGCATGTTTTTTCCGATTTTTTCCGATTTTTCACTTTTTTTTGGATTTTTTAAATTTAAAATCATTATTGAAATGTTTTTAAAACTTCTATATATCTTTTAAAACAATTCACCTTTTTCCTAAAACTTTTAATAAATGCTGCAAAAAAATCGCCTAAAATATTATAGATTATAATTTTTTCAATTTTCTTAATCTTTGGTTGTTTTCTTATAAATTGTCTTAAATGTAATTCAAAAAAAATGATTTTTAATTTACCCAGGAATCTTAGTAACAATCACAATGCTAATCAAAAGTTTATATCAAAAATTGTATTTAAATATTCTGAAATATTCTGTTAAGAATAATTCCCCAAAACTTTAAATAATTGAAAATGTGTATAGGAACCTTTTTTCAAATTGTTTTATTATTTTCAAACCTCAAGATTTTATTTAGAAATCTCAAAAAATCTAAATTTTGTATTTAATCTTAAATCTTCTCAAGTAAGTCGAATTATTTCTAAATAAATAATTGTTTTACTATTAAGAAACTATTTAAATATATACTTTATCTTAATTGCAAATTTTTAAATAGAATTTGTTAAAAATTGAGTCTTTGAAACTGAACCAACAATTTAATAGGTTTTAAAGTTGATAAAAGCGTTCAATTATTTTTATATATAAAGGCAGTTTATAAAGTTTCTATCAGAAAATTACATTTATGTTATTATTAAGGCTTTCGAAGTTAAGCAGATAAATTTTTTAAGCTTTAAAATCAGTAAATTATAATATTTAATTTTAAAAGATGGAAAATTTTCCACAAAGTCTATGAATTACTGTTTAAATTCCAAAAGCATAAATACAGTTTAATATTGACCTGGTTCTTTTCATTCTCTACGTATAGCTCAGAATGGATTTCGCATGTCACAAACCCAGAATTTGCTCCCAGAAATCCTAGTAAATTCCAGTATTTAGAACACATTAGATTCAAGGGCAGCTACATTTTTCCCTATAATAATTGCAAAATGTAGAATACATTTGTAATCGCAGTTAAATCATCTACTGAATAATATTATTTAAAATAATAATTGTTACACTTGTATAACGAATACTGCACCTAACATTGATCTTTCTGTATACTGACTTACATTAAAGAGCCTTTATAAACTTTTCGAGCGAAAATCTTGAAGAGAAATGAAGGCTGAGCAACGATCGATACATGAGGCCATGGTCCAGCTACGCGCAAAAAAAAGTTAATCAATAGGAAGCAACTCCACCACAGCCAGCTATATTGGATAAGTGGGCGCGCAAGAACGAAATATATTTAAATGAAATAAATGCCATAAGCAATGAATTTAAGATTCATTACTTTTTGCACTAAAGTTTCTCGTTGAATATGTTTCATTATCTCTTATTATCTCTCATATGCAGCGAAAGCAAAGCACATCGAACAGCGATACGCGAGGTGGCCGGGAGGCGCTATTGCAGCTCAAAAAATGAAAAGCATAGTAATGAATATAGGTGAACACGGGCCATTAGCTCACAACGCAGTTTATTAATTCCTATTAATTATAAAACGTACTTCCAGCTAGGGACGGAAAAAAATAGTATCAGAAACACGGACTGAAATATTGGATGCACTGGCGCGCCTGATAGAAGACCCCTGCTTCACATCGGCCTTCATATCACATATGCCCGGATATCCAGCTCTCCGGCTTAGGATTTTAAAATAGTATTCTTTATTTTAGCCTAATGATTTACTCACTAAACTAAAAGCTGGTATCTTACCGGCTGAATAGCATGATCCGTCAAAACGCTCGTGCTTCCTGAGAACACGGAGTGACCCAAGAACGATTGCGTTCTGCATGTTCCCCTTGTCTCAGCATTTTTTCGACACACAAGGATGCTTTCTACGCTATTAATACGCAGAGGCTTAGCACATAAGGTCTTTATACCTCGCTTTCTTTTTATTTTTCTTATCTATGATATTATTGTCAGATGCTGCTGAAAGTTCGATAAAGAACATTGTTCGTGTCTGCAAATCAAGGTGAACTATTTCAAACATAAGGGGCGCAACATAAATAATTGCTGAGATTCTGAACTTCCAGCGTAAGTGGCTTTTGTTATTCTCGAAAGAGATTGTTATATAACACAGTTGGTGAAATGAGATGGACAACTAGACATTATGTGTCCTAGATTCTCGGGGCGTGCATTAAATGCTCTGCTGCTATCTTCGCAAGTGTCTTGGCGCAAAATGGCTTAAAAGGTTCGATACATTTCCCCACCCCTGAGATTTAAGTAAAGGCCGAGTGCTTTAGCAGCCCCCTCTGCTGCTTTGTACAGAAGCGCTCCCTTGTCCACTTCTGCGTACTTCCTGACCATTTCAGAAAAAGGCTCCTATTTAATTACGACTATATAAGGTGTAATTTATTAAATGCCTTTTAATCATCTGCATAACCTTTCGTAATACGATATCAAGAGATCTAAGGGACGTGGAATTAAAAGCTTTCCAGTTAATAATCGATGCTATCGACAGGAACCACCAGTAGGATGCTGCGCCTTTTCAAACATATATATCGATGAGCAAGCTGTTTTTTAACTGTAAAGATCTTATACAGGCTGTTAAGAGAAGTAATTGGTCAGTTATTCTCCGGTTCAGCTAGGTTTCCCATTTTTGACGGTAGTACTGTTCACATTTCCACCAACCACTTCGAAATAGGCTCTTCCCACTTTAGATATGAGGTAAAACTGCGGTCTAGAAGCTAGTGGGTTGAAGGAAACTTCTTCCATCAGAAGGTCTTGATACTATCGGTAGGCATATCGATAGGTGGACATTATTTCTCAGATGCTATCAGAGTATTACACAACTCCCTAAAGCCATTTAAGTTCTTTTAGCCTTCTTTCAGTTGATATGGACCTTTCGATAGAAAATCGTATATTTTCGGTATTTTCTACAAAATCTAAAGTTCGTTGCTACGCTGTCAGTTTAAAAATCGTTCTTCCGCGAATGAAGCCGTGATTCTGTTTATCGAATTCAACATTTTTATTTTCGTAATGCGTTCTTGTAATCGCCGCGAGAACTTTGCCGTACCCACCCACGTTGGTGACGTAATCCTCGGTCCCAAGAAATCGGATCAAATAGTTCACCGAAAGAAAAAAACTTATTATTCCCGGCTTTTATATAATATATAGACCACAGTTATGCTGCTCGAATACTAACAGGGCTAGCGGTGGTCGGGGACACTGCATTCAATCATGGTAGATGCCTGGATACCCCAAAGGACTAAAGATGTCACCAGATCAGCTAGGTGACGAGTGAAGTTCTCAGCGTCCTGCACGGCCTGGCAACATCTTGTCCCTTATCTCGGTTGCCGCGTGCAGGTATTGATTGCCGTAGTGACCACCAACTATGGTGGTTGTAGAAAAGAAGTGAATAGCGAATAGCATGAAAGGGAGTGTAAGGTGATCGTACACTGTGAATTATCGCACTCTGTTTCTTCGGAGAAGAAGCTAGGGTATTTCGAGGTGTAACTTACAACAAAAGGATCATAAAGTCTAACAATAAGTTGCAACGATTAGAAATAATGTATTTCGCCAACTCTAATCAGGTAACAATTCAAAATAAATATTTTTATTGTGAAATCATGAAGAATGGGTACAATTCACTAAAGTTGACGATAATGTTTCTTTCAAAGTGTTATACACTGGCAGTCCGCTATGGAAAAAAAGGCTTTATGTATATATCAAACATTACCGAATAATAAAATCGATAGTGTTTATTCTAATTACAAAAAAATAATCGTTATTAAAACAAATACTCGGTTATGTTTAAAAAAGTACTTATTCACACCGGAAATATTTGTTTTACGCTAACCGAATTTTTATTGTTAAAATAATAAAATAAGATTTATCTTTTTCAACTCCTAATTTTTATCAGTTTTGGCCTTAAGAATTACGATTTCAGGTATTACCTTAAAGCACAAGACGACAATTCATTGCCGGCGCCTTACTCGTAAACTCCATTAGCAATTTGAGAAATTATCAGAATAATTCCGAGTTGAAATAAAATAACTACAACAAAATTTTGTATTGTGCATAATGGGGTTTCCGAACTTTTTTATCAAGAAGGCACCATTTTCTTATCTAGAGAAAAAAGAGCTGCTATTAACAATTAACTGAACACAGGGCTAACACATACCCTAACAAATTTTTGAGCTCGAAATCACCATAGTAAATTCGATAAAATAGACGACGCAAAATGGAACTTAAATGAAACCCGAGAAATCTTTTTATAATATTTTTATTTTAACCTTTTTCAATTAATTTCACAAATTCCATAAATTCCGTCACTTCCGCGAATACCTTGAATTCCATTAATTTCACTAATTCCATAAAAGTTATGAAGTCTGCGAATTTCAGAAATTCCACTAATTCAATGAATTCCGCACTTTACATGAATTTCATAAATACCATGAATTCCACGAATTCCAAAATTTTGTAAAATCCATGAATTTCTTGTATTCTATGAGTTCCTTGAATTCCATGAATTATTTAAATTCCATAAATTGATTCACTTCAATATACATTCGAGGTTCAGTCAAGCCAAGTTAAGGATCCCTGAAGTGTTCATGAGAATATACATGTATACTTTCAAAATTGAAATTCAGATTTTTTTTAATGATTATGATTATGAGGAAAAATTTTAATATTCTCATCGAGGGGAAAAGGGACTCCTGAAAAATGTAACCAAGCCCCTGGAGCCCTTAAAAAACATAAGCAATATAACGAACTGAAAAAAAAACCAACCTGTACTAACCAAACCAAATAAACCGACTTCCCGCCTTTTTTATCTTTTATTTGGAAGTGCATTCCTTGAACAGTCATAAATGTCATTTTTCACCGATGAAACACTATATAGCGCAAATTGAAAACAAATTTTAAATAAAACTTCCGTACTTTATTATGAATATTTTGAATTTTCAGTAATAAATACAGGTTTCTATTTGAAATTTTGTTGGACATGGGCCACACTTTTTCGGGGTCGCTTTTTCCCCTCGAAAATAAAAAGTATTTCTTACAGCTATCTTTTTCGTTAGATTCGCATTCTCTTAGTATATAGATACATATAGACATATAATACAACTAGCAGCATTATTTAGTTTTATTTATATACTGTTTAGAGTCATGCAGAAAATTGATATAAGAATAAGGGCCAAGGATTAAAGCAGATTACCGACAATCTTCATCTTTTCTCAGTAGATGACAAATGATTTATGTAATCAGTAAATTTTTTATTAATAATGTAGCTGCTGTATATTCTATTATGTACGTGGTTCAAGAATTTCGGGAACGGGGGTCAAACCCGCATTATTTCTTTGAAACTTATGTCACAAAAATATTCTCTATACCTTTTTGAAAACCTTCTCTCCATCGAAAATAAAAATTTTATATTTGACTGACATAAAAGTAATACTATAAGGGATATTTTTTGGATTTTTCAAGAAATGCCAAAAACTATGCGTGTTTTTTGCGATATGTTACAAAAATAAAAAATATGCAATTTCTTTGCAAAAACAAAAAATTTGTTTTTTTAAGTAGCCAGCGGCAACTCTGTCGCTCTAAAAACATCATGTGTAAAAATCATTCCTGATTTCATAATGCGGCTTATCATTATGAATCAGTTTACATATCAGACCTGACTGACATGCAGGTTTAAAAAAATTATGTAACAGTCATAAAGTTGTGGTTCGTAAGCATAATGCTCTGTAACTCTTAGATATTTGTTCCCCGGAGGATGCTGGACATTCCGCTATTTCTTCAGAAGTCAATTCCTCAACCGAGCCGCTATTCATGTTTATCTTCACCCGTGCTGACAGCTTATGAAAATGTGAATGTATTGGACGGAGAATCGTACTTCTGCTGGATGATTTTTCTAATAATGCACAGATGTCGCCATTGGATGTTGATAATACAATTTGTTCTCCAGTTGGAATGGAATTGAGGACACCAGTTCTCTTTCTTACCCCAAGTAGTTTATCCGGGGGAAAAACGTATCTTCGAAGTTCGAAAATGCGATTCGGATACTTGTGGGGAATAAGTCGTATATGTAAAAGATCTTCAAATTTAAATCCAAGCACGGTTGGAAAAGTTTTCATCAGAGTAGGGGACCTGGACCTATCACGAAGTGGTGGCTCGGTAGATGGTGTAGAACTAGCAGAAAAATGAGGTGTGGCAAGAGAACGAGACTTGTCTGGACAAAGTCTGCCAGGAGACGTGGAAGAAGTTCCACAGTGATGAACACGAGAATTATAGTCACCGTCAGGCCAACCCTCAGACTGTGAACTTAATTCTGAAACAATAAATACAGGATTACATTTTTGTTTTAAGTCCATGCACAATCGTATGCTGTAAGAGGACGCGTTGTAAATTTGATTGTAATTATGAGGATCAATTCCATTAACACCTATAATTTTAGCTCGTTCAACATCTTAAGAAAATATTTCCTTAAGAAAATTTAATAAAATTTAATTCTTTTTAAAGTTAAGTAAGAAGATACAGAAACAAATGATTTTAATAACAAAATTTTATATAAATAATTAATTTTCGCAAGTCTTACACTTCCACCCCTTTAGAAAATTGGTTTATTTTCTTGATAATTTTCAAAACACTTAAAAGACTTAGAAATTTTGGTCTAAATCTTCCAACCTCTTTTATTTGTGACAATTAAAAAAAATTTCCCGGAGCCTTCTCGCCTTCTGTCGACAAATGTTGATGTCCTAAAAACTTCAAGTAGATTTGAAATAAAGTAAAATCTGAATCATTTAAAATTTTCCTAGATATCTTGCTGTAGTATCGAAAGTTTTGTTGAGCACGATCACAAGATTTAAATATTATTTCTACAATGCGAATTTTCTTGTTCCTTAATAATGTTTAAAGCTATGCAGAAATATATGTTATCATTACTTAAAATTACTTACAGCGCCTTCCCACCTATTGCGAAGCCATTTACGAATTGAAGCTGTCTTATTAAATAGCTTACATTAAATTGCAACATTTTTTTAAATAAAAAAATTAGTATAAAGCTATAATAGTATTAAATTTAAGGGAAAAAATAGCCACAAGAATTACTTCTTGAGTATTACAATCTTCAGCAAAGATTTTTTTAAACTAAAAGTGTAAGTTTTTAAACGAGAAATTTTTGATATAAAAGATTTTCAAATTCGGCATTGTGCTAAGGATGGTTTCGTAATCAGCAAAAATATGAAGTAAGCTTGAAATAAAATAAAGTAATATCCAACTTATTTTAAATGGCACATTACCAAGTCATATGTTGATATTTAATGTGATTTGACAGATTTTCTTAAAACTTTCATGAAATGTAAAGAAAAGTTATGATAAATGTAAAAAGTAATTCATGAATATTGCTTTTAAAAAGTATGTAAATATACGCTTGGGTAAACATAAAGACCGAGCTTATAGTACCCGATTTAAAAGATGTTCGCGTTTTTATTTAGATTGTAAACGGGTTGAAAAATTATGGTGTACACACGTAATACTTTGTAATCCATTTTGATTAATTGCCCTGAGGATACTGGACATTCCGCGATTTCTTCTGCGGTCAATTCCTTCACTGCGCCGTTATTCATGTTTATTTTTAAGAGGCAACAAATGAATTCATGAAGAATATGGAGGACAACATCAAAGTTATTAGAAGTTTTAGAATCATCCAACAAAATATTAAAGACATTAAGAAAACTACGGAAGCCACATCACATGCTGAGATGACAAAACTTGAAAGATTAGAGGTGAATGATTTAGATTTAAACACTAGCGATAAAACAGTACTCACTCCTTCTAAAAACAAAAACAATATAGATGTCAGGGAAAATTTAATAGATAGTTTAAAAGCATTAAAAAGATCTTTAGAAATAGAAAACCACGTAACAAAAAAAAATAAATATATTTATTTATTTATTTAACATTATTATAACTTAACAAATAAATCAAATTTAAATTTATGATTAGATTATTTAGATTTAGAGCTGACGTCAAACAATCTTTTAGATGTCATGAATAAAAATAGTCTGAAACCAAACAATTTAGATGAAAAGACTAATACTAAGAAAAAAATAATTCTAAAAGATGTCACTCATTCCTCCTTAAGGACGCAGCTCTACTAATTACAGATAAAACCTAAAAAGTAACTTGTTGATTTTTTCGAAAAATTTAATTCTATAATAAGAACGTATGAAACGTGCGTAACAGCTGTGCCCTGAACGGAACAAGATCAATAATGTGCAATCATGGTATGAAGGGATCAATTAAAAAAAAATTAAACATTTTTATCACAATAATAGATTTGATGCTTTCACGATGATTCATTATGATAAAGTAGATATTTCGGGTTTCAATCGTGTAAAAAAACTACGAATTTTGCCGACGTTTCGTGAACATTGCAGTTCACTTCTTCAGGGCTGACCTGAAACTGAGGTAT
>JAAAKG020138048.1:0-12741 GCA_010014905.2 Druon quercuslanigerum
CCCTCACTGCCTCTCATGCCTCTCGCCTAAGTTCTGAAAATTCGCCATTTCTCACTACAGGAGTTGACCGAGCCTGATCCTGCGATTCCAACCGGGCTTGTGTGATACTATTATTCTTATTCCATTATTCACTTGTTTGGAGGTAATAGTCAAATATTTTCCCATCATCATAATGCCTGTCAGTATAGTAACCTTCTGATTCCACGATTCACTTGTTTCGAACAGACTGAAATATTCTCATTGCATCTTGCTGCCTGCCACAATACTAACTTTCTGGATTCGTTATTCACTTGCTACGAGTAAAACTTTATTATCATCTGTTAGCAGTAATAATTGTACTACATACTTGTGCTTTAAAATACCACATTCCTTGATTAAAAAATATTTCAACAAAAATAATGCTCAAATGAGCTGGCTGCGACGCTTCCTTGATTAAAAAAGGCAAAAAAAGATAATAAAAAATGCATCTGAAGCAATTGATTTTTCTCTTTCATTAAACGCATAATAGTTGTTAATGACAATTTATGCCACAATTGTCGACTCTCTATTTATAAAATAAATCTCAATAATGTCTCTAATTCTGACGAGGAGAACGCCTCTCCTTCCGACAATGGCTCAATTAATAATGATCCAACGTTTGAAATTAAACTTAAATCAAATTATGAAATCCCTGATGTTGGATGCATTCAACTTCCTATTCAACGGACTGTTGTAACTCACAAATATTGTTACATCTGCTTCTCCACGACGAATTTAACTACAATCTCTGAAGAAGCTCGAGTGCAGTCTTACATTCAGAATAAAATATACATACCACTAAGAAATGGGTGCTGTCGAGCTCATATAATCAAAAATCGTATATTTAATGAAGATCTTGGTCTCTTGAAGGTACATTCCAACACATCAAGTATCGCTGCATTAGAGGTGTTCAAAGTAATGGTTCTATAAGGTGTGGTTCAAGTTTATTCGATAAAGTAGGTAAATATAGTATTTCCGAAAAATAATTAGAAGTATTTGCAGGTTTAAATTGGGAACAACTCAATGCTCTTAAAGAGATGTTGATCTCGCTACGAAATAGCCAATCCCGTTCGGTGACACAAGCACTCTTAGTCTTTTTATTCAAATTACGTACTGGGAACTCTAATAAAATGCTTTCTTTTATCTTGCAGTTAGAAAATGAACATGATGTATCTTTATGCTGCCAGTGTAATGTAACAGAGTTAATATTATTCAAGATCATACAACTGATATGGCAAAAAAATTGTTCGACATCGAAGATCAATTATTTTTAATTTGTGAAGGAACATACGCTTGACATCAAAAAAGTACTAACAATGAATATCAGAGGAAATCTTACTCTGGGCAGAAAAAAGTTCTTCTCTGCAAACCTTTCACTATTTGCACAACTGACAACTTCATTTTTGAATTGCTTAGACCATACTTTGCCAATTAAAATGATGCCGAAATTCTAAACAGTGTTATTAAGGATCCAAATGGTTTGCGTAAATTCTTGAAAGAAGGTAATATTTTTGTACTTGAGGCGGTTTTCGAGATGTATAGAAAATTTATTTATTTTGGTTAAAAACATTCTAAGAAGGTCCATCTATTTTTTGGTAAAAAAATGATTTTCCTTGGTTGAAAATGAACTTTTTTGTTGAAAATTTCTGTTTTTGGTATTAAGTACCGAACATTGTTTAAGACATTACTTTAAAATTAGTTTTCAAACAACTTTTTCTGTGATGTTTCTAAAGATTGTAATTTTATTTCTAATTAACTTCAATAAAAAAAACAATGAAAAAAGACACAATATTCTTTTGTACTTTTCCTTGTCTATTTTAAAAATCAAAGAATTTTTTTTTAATTTCCTTACGAAACCACATCGTGTCACACAACTAGATAATTTAAACTGTGAATGACTGAACATTTCTAATAGGAACTTTCGTTATTATTATTTATTTAGAATATTTCCCTGAAAAAAATCTGCCTGCTGCGTGGGCACATTCTCATAGCGTGATACGCGCGTGACTCGCTTCGCTCGCAAGCTTGAGCGCGCGTACGGCGCGCGACTGTTGGTTCTCGCGCTTCACGCTCGATGATGCATTAACCTCGCGCTGCGCGCTCGGTCTTTCAATGTACCCCAGGTTTGTGCGCAAGCCTTTTCAAATAAAAGGCGCAAGCATCGACAACTGTCATTTGGTATTGTGAATTCTCTTTTGTCAAAGCTCCTTCGGTTTTAACGAACACATTCTCATCACGTATCTCGTGCTTCATTCTCGATTTCGTCGAAAATGCGAACTTTTCTACATTATGTTCAACTACATCAGTACAAATCTCCTTTTTAATGGATAATTTAATATTTGTTTCTCATTTTGTAATTAATTTTAATCTGAGCCATCCTGAAATATGTATACCATTTTAATAAATTTATATTATTTTTTACGATTGTAAGAAAATCTGATCGTCCTATCCAAAAATGATTATTAACAAATTTATAGATCTTATTGTGGTAGACAACTTTAGTGCATTAATTTTAGTTCGTGCCTTGTGTCATTTTTTGAAAAATGTAATTTTTTAATTTTGAATGTAATTTTTTACAATTAAAACAAAAAGTGCGTGTCCTATCAAAAATCATTCATAATAAATTTAAATGAGTTTTCACTATTTTTTGTCTATCTATTTCTTTCATAGTTTGTGTTATTTGTCCAAAACTTTAATTTTTTATTTTTTATGTTGTTCTTTACGACTAAAACAAAAACTATGCATCCTATCAAAAAGTGATTAATGACAAATTTTTAGATCCTTTCAGCGCACGCAATTTTAGTTAATATATTTTTTCGTATCTTGCATAGATTGGCCGTAAAATGGAATTTTTGAGTTTTGGTTATTTTTTGTAAGATCAAAATTTGAATTTTCAACTTTTCGATAAAATAAAATAATTTTCATAATAATCTTGTCGGTTTTTAAAAAATAGACGTTTTTCTTTTCTTGACTTTTTTATAGCATGTGTTGTTTGGCTTAAAATGTTCATTTTGGTTTGTTTTTTTTGTTGTTTTTTTGTCGTTTTTTTTTATTAAGAAAAGTAACAAGGATAAATTGTTCGAATTTTTCAGTACTATAAATAGCCGTACATATAATTTTTAAATTTGGAAAAAATAGTCTTAAATATTTTGAAAATGTGCTCACTTTTTGAATTTCCAACCAAAATAGCTGATTTACGAACTTGTTCTTTCTTTTTAGGCCTTAAAAAACTGTGTCAAAGCAGAATCCAATCTGATTAATCTTTCGAAAGTTATCCTGCCTACAAAATACAGACTACAGAGACACTTTCGGAAAAATCATTTTTTTTCTGACTCAGGAGGGCTCAAAACGTAAAGATTTGATTCGGATGAGAATGTAACAAATGAAAAATATCAATTCTTCAAATATATGATGAACCGTATGCATAGTCCTCTATTGTGCTGCAACGTTCCAGTCGCATAGCTAACTGGCCGCTTGTTGGCTGCCTTCATCCTTCCACTTGAAAAACGTGAACAGGTTCACGTAAGTCGGCTATTCAGCGTCGATTACAGTAGCAGCAAGTCCTTACTGTATGAAGGTAGCGACATACCCCGCAGCCCACGCCCCTGGCCACATCGTTTCTTTCATTTTTAAGGGATTTAGCTTACGAGTTTATTAGTGAGGAATATTAATAATAATATTAAATCAGATTGAATGTATCTGTAAAATTATTGTATACGGGTGATTTTTTTTAAACTTAAAACTTTCAAATATCTCGAAAAATAGGGACTTTATGAAAAAATGTTATGAATCAAAATTTAATCACTCTGAGGAGTACATACACTGATGTTAAAATCGGTTCTCTCACACCGCCTTCTGGGTGTGTGTGTGGGGGCCAGTTTGAAATATTAAATGGGAGCCCCTATTTTTTATTGAATATTCGGATTCTTTGGATACAAATGCGTATGATTTGTCTGAAACATTTTTCTTGTTTCGCCATAGATGGCGCTGTAATCGACAAAATTTCTGTTACTGAGAATGCACGCTTACAATTCTGCAGGAACAACCACGTGGACGTAGCAGTTTTTTTTCTGTTCTTTTCGGGGTACTTGGTTAACGTGAGTCCCCTTGCCTCTCACAATTCGGGGTGCTTGATTAACGTGAGTCCCCTCGCCTCTCAGGTTACGAGGAACTTAGGGAATCATCTTTTAATTAAAGTAAGTACTCAAAATGATGGCCTGCAGCTGTATATGTACATGTTTTCCGTATTTCTAAGCTCAAGTCTTCAAGCAATATTGGCAGTTCATTTTACAAAATTTCTTAATATTTTGGACCATTTAAGCTGCCTTCGATAATCTGAGATCCCATCAGTTTGTTGCCAATTATTCCATACCATAAGTTGACTGTCCATGGACTCTGGTGTTCGGCTTCACGAAGCCACTGCGTATTTTCAATACTCCAGTAGTGCATGTTGTGTCGATTAACTATTCCATGATTTGTAAAACACGACTCGTCAGAGAATAATACATAACGAAAAAAGTTGTGATTTTGTTGTATTTGTTTAGGTGCCCACTGACAAAAAGCTACCTGATTTTAGAAATCAATGCCATGAAGTTCTTGATGTAGAGACATGATACGGATGAAGTTTATTACGTTTCCAAATTTTCCAAACACTGCTCTGAGACATTCGGGAATCACGAGCAATTTCTCGTGTACTAACGTGAGGAATATTGGCCCCTGCCGCTAATACAGCAATTTCATTATTTTCTCGAGTGACTGTTGTTCTACGGGTCTTTTTCTTAGGCTTAACACTGCCATCGGTAGTAAATTTTGTAATAGTACGATAAAATGAAGCGCGTGACACAATCCTATTTACAAAAAATTTAAAGGTGGTTTTTTTAGCAAAATGATTTTTAATTTTTTCAGAAACACCGCTGCTATTTTGTTGATTTTTAACCTTTTTCCAATTTTCCGGTGGATTTTTAAAGAAGACGATGAACGATATTAGAAACAAGACGAAAATAATTAATATCTTAATTAGGCCCAAAATTATAGAGGCTGAAGTATAAAAATTCGGGGGGGGGGGGATTACACAATGCTCAACATTCTAATAGGCATAACTTTTTTAAAAAAAAATCTGTTTGCAAATCAAAAAATGCTTATCACCTAATTTCCACAGAAACCCAAAATATTTTGCCCTCCAGAGCACACTGTTGTGCTTTTATTTTTATTTTTATTATATTAATAATAATATTAAATCAGATTGCATGTATATGTTGAATTATTGTATTCGGGTGATTTTTTTAACTTGAAACTTTCAAATATGTCGAAAAATAGGCACTCTATGAAAAAATGTTATGAATAAAAATTTAATCACACTGACAAGTACATACACTGATGTTAAAATAGGTTCCCCCATACGGCTCCTTGAGGGCGGGGGTTGGGAGCAAGTTCGAAATCTTTAATGGGAACCTCTATTTTTTATTGCATATTCGGATTCTTTGGATAAAAATGCGTATGATTTGTCTAAAACATTTTTATCGTTTCGCGATAGATGGCGCTCTAATAGACGAAATTCAATTTTTTCTTCATTTTACTGTTACTGAGAATGCACGCTTACGATTCTGCAATACATTTACCATAAAAAGTGCACATACATCGCGACGAACATAGGTAGAACTTCCTTCTTTTGGAAGTCGGTTAGAAATGTGGACAATAGAGCTTCGAATCTCTTTGGTAATTATTATTTTGAAAAACATGTCAAAACGTATGTCCGTTCTTGAGAAGTAATTATTAAGTAATATGTTTACATTAACAGTGTTTCCTGAATATTCCTATATTTAAGCTCTGGCATCATTGTAGATTGAGGTCAGCGGAGGCTATCGAAATATTACGAAAGTTTTTACTTTTTTCTTTTCTTTGATACAGTAAATTAGAAAAAATACATTTAAGACAAAACTCATATTAGTTAGATCAAAAATTATTCCGAATACTACTTTACAATGGAGTATCTAACCATACGAGAAAAAATTGAAATGGTTCTGGTGTATGGAGAAGCTGGAAAAAATCTTGATAATGCCGTCTATCTCTACGCTCAGCGTTTTCCAAATAGGATTGTGTCACGTGCTTCATTTCATCGTACATTACAAAATTTACTACCGAGGGAAGTGTTCAATCTAAGAAAAAGCCCGGAGAACAACAGTCACTGAAGAAAATAATGAAATTGCTGTATTAGCTGCAGAGGCCAATAATCCTCACGTTAGTACGCGAGAAATTGCTCCTGATTCTGAAATGTCTCAGAGCAGTGTTTGAAAATTTTGAAACGCAATAAATTTAATCCGTATCATGTCTCTTTACATCAAGAACTTCATGGCGTTGATTTTCAAAATCGGGTAGCTTTTTGTCAGTGGGTACGTGAACAAATGCAACAATAACCGACTTTTTTCGTTATGGATTATTCTCTGAAAGTCGTCTTTTACGAACCATGGAATAGTTAATCGACACAACATGCACTACTGGAGTATTGAAAATACGCAGTGGCTTCGTGAAGTCGAACACCAGCATCCATGGACTGTCAACGTATGGTATGCAATAATTGGCAGGAAATTGATCAGACCCCAGATTATCTAAGGCAACTCCAATGGTCCAAAATATCAAGACATTTTGGAAAATGAACTGCCAATATTGCTTGAAGACTTGAGCTTAGAAATACGGCAGAACATGTAGTTTCAACATGATGATTGTCCGGCACACTATTTAGCGGTAGCACGAGAAGTTCTTGATCGTTATTTCAATGGTCACTGAATTGGTAGAGGCGGTCTGATAAATTAGCCTGTGAGATCGCCAGATCTTACTTGTACAAAGAAAAACCAACAACACGTGAGAATATGATTGATCGAATTACAAGTACATGTGCTGAAATTCAAGAAGATACACTTCTTTGTTGTGTAAATTCAATTGAATTTCGGTTTAATAAGTGTATTAAAGCCGTAGTTTGTCATGTTGAGAATTTAATTTAATTAAAAGATGATTTCCTTAGTACTTTGAAACGTGAGAGGCATGGAGACTCACGTTACTCAAGCATCCCGAAGGGAACAGAAAACTGCTGCGTCCACGTCGTTTTTCCTAGATTACGCTAAAAGTAGGAGTTTGTTTTAAGACTAATTTCGAGTATTGCAGAATCGTGAGCGTGCATTCTCAGTAACAGACATTTCTTCGAATACAGCGCCATCTATCGCGAAACGGGAAAAATGTTTTACACAAATCATACGCATTTTTATACAAAGAATCCGAATATGGAATAAAAAAATGGGGTTCCCATTTAGGATTTCGAACTTTCACCGATCTCCACCCCCAGGGGGCGGTGTGGGGAAACCGATTTTAACATCATTGTATGTCCTCCTCAGAGTGATTAAATTTTGATTCAAAACATTGTTTCATAAAGTGCCTATTTTTCGACATATTTGGATGTTTCGAATTAAAAAAATCACCCGAATACAATAATTCAACAGATACATTTAATCTGATTTAATATTATTATTAATATTCCTCACTAATAAACTCATAAGCTAATTCCCTTAAATATTTTTCGAAGTCAACTAAGAATGTCTATCTGATTATTTTTACGTACATTGCTTTGTAAATTTAGAAGAATATTAATTATTTAAACAATTTAGATTAGAAATTATGGGTTTGGCTTTTTTTATGAGAGTCAATTTGTTTATGGAGTCCGCTAAGAATGACTACTCAATGACTTTTTTCTTTATTGCTTTATAAATTTACAAGATCTATTAATTATTTAAATAATTTCGATTAAAAATGAAAGGGTTTGGTTTTATTTCCACGATTAAATTTGTTTTTAAAGTCAACTAAGAATGTCTATCCTCTTACTTTTACCTATGTTGCTTTGTAAATTTACAAGAACTATTAATTATTCAAATAATTTTGATTGAAAATTAAGAGTTTGGCTTTTTCTACGAGTCAATTTGTTTACTGTGTTAACTAAAAATGACTATTCAAAAAATTTGTTCTTCGATTCTTTGCAAATTTACTAGAATATTAATTATCAAAAACAATTTCGATGAAACATTAAGAGTTTGCATTGTTTTATACGAATCAATTTGCTTACTTAGTCAGCTAAAAAAGACTATTCAATGGCTTTATTCTTTGAGGCTTTGCAAATTTTCTAAAATGCTAATTATTTAAACAGTTAAAATAAAAAAAAGAGTTTGGCTTCATTCTACGAGTCTTTTTGTTTCCAAAGTAAACCAAGAATGACTATTCAATGACTTTTTTCTTTTTTGTCTGAAAAATTTTAAGAAATATTAATTATTTAAACGATTACGATTTAAAATTAAGATTTTCGTATTTTTTACGAGGAAATTTATTTACAGAGGCCACTAGGAATGTCTATTCATCTACTCCTTTTAATGTTGCTTTGAAAATTTACAAAAACTTTTAATTATTTAAACGATTGAGATTAAACAATTAAACATTGACCTTTTTTCTACGAGTCAATTTGTTTACGGAGTCCACCAAGAATGTTTTATATTTGGAACCATTTGAACATTTCAAACAAATTTTTTCTTTGTTATGTTGCTGCACTTGTCTGGATATTGTGTGTGCATTGGTAGCCATTTTGCATGTTTACTCTGCCATCAACTGACAGTGATGGATCAGAGAATTTGCATCAAGTTTTGTTACAAAAATGCAATAAAGTGCAGTAATGTTTTTGAAATATTAAAAGTTGCTTTTGGTGACTCGGCTATGAGCCAAGCGGGAATTTTCGAGTGGTATAACCGTTTTAAAAAAGGACGGGATGACGTTGAAGATGACGAGCGCCCTGGGTGTCCTCGCACATCTGTAATGGACGCTACCATCGAGAAAGTGGAAAAAATGATTATGAGCGATCGTCGAATTACTATAAGTGAGGTTGCTGAGGATGTCGGTATATCATACGACTCATGTCATACAAAATTTGCAAAATTTGTCCCGAAACTGCTAAATTTCGACCAAAAGCAATATCGCCATGGCATCGATCAAGATTGACTAAACTAAGTGAATAACGACCCTACATTGCTCGGTCGAACAATAACAGATGATGATTTATGGGTTTATGGATATGACTTCGACACTAAGGCTCAATCGTCCACCTGGAAGCATTTCTACTAATAAAAGAAAGGCATCTTGGCAGCATCATGCGGGCTAAGCCATTTCTGAGGCCAGGAGAATTTTTTTCCCTACAAATATAGTTTTTGAATTTGTTGTCAGGAACTATGAAAAATATCGCGAAAGAACAAGAGACGTTTTTTATAGAACTTTTTTAGAAGTGCAAACTTTTATGTTAACACTTTTTCGTATCTATGATTGTTTTCAAGAAAAAGTAGAAAATTCGTTTGTAACAAAAAAGTATTCTGTGTGAGTATCAATAAAAGTATTATGCTAACAATATTTTTACTAATAATGTGTTAATATAAAAAGAGTTTCAGTCCCTACACTGCACTATAGCAGTGTCGCATCTTACTTATGTTCCTGATAATACTTTGACATCACCTTTTAAAAAAAAACATCACTAACTAAGCGTATCACCCAAATATCTTGGACATCTAGTCCATCAGTGAAGGAGGCTGATATTCTCATATTGAGGTTGCCCCAGCCCGTAAGCCTTTTTTCGCCAGGTTCTAGGAACTTGAATAATAAACTAAACTTGTAAAACAAAAATAGATCTTAAACTGGGTATTTAGGAAGCCGTCACAGTACGCGATCGTTCCAGTTCAGAGGTGGATACTCCTTGAGATCATATTCAAGATCATTCGTTACTCCCCCCTCTCGAAGATTACATTCCCCATAAGATCTAACAGTTCTGCGCTCCCTTCCCCTTTTACCGCTGCGAATAACTCCTACCCTCAATAGGACGGATTTCTGTTTCTAATTGCCCTATGTTCTTCTTTCAAACAGACTTTGCTTAGTGTATCTCTTTCTAGGTTGCAAATTCTACCACAAAACAAGAGAACCCTACATTTTGCCTCAAAATATAGGCTTTCTTTCTCGCTTTCTTCCCACCACAAGTAGTCAGGTTTATTTCTAGTGACTCCCATCCCCATTTTAATTATTTTTCCCTACAGTTTTTCCATTTCATCCCTTCTAGTTAGTCCCCAAATTTCCACTCTATAGGTTGCCCCAGATTTCCCTAGTGGATTTAAAACGTAGAGTCTACTATTTATATGTATTCTCTTCCCTGACATCTTTGTGATGTGATTCCCATCAGTGTTTGACGAGGAGAACCAGAAGTCCAAGTATTTAAAGCTGTGGACTAACTCGTTTTCCTTAAGGTAAATTATCCACTTCTCCCTGCTTTTTCTCTTCCCCCTTTGAATACAGCTGTTTTCGTTTTATCTACGTTAATGTCCTGTTTGTTGTCCTTCAAGTATATTTCTCCTGTACTGAGCGTATTTTAGGCAGTTAACTTTCTCATTTCCTATTACCGCCTCCTCACCCTTGGCTTCCCATTCCTCGTCGATATCGTCAACGAAAATATGTTTAAAAGTGCTGGACTAAGAGGACAACCCTGTCTTACCCCCCTCCATGTTGCGAACCTGCCTGTGATTCCCTCTCCCGTAATTATCTCATTCTCTATATTCTCATATATACTCTTTACCATGTCATAAAACCTTCCTCTAATTCCTTTTTTTCACAATTTCTATAGGAGCAGGTCTCTATCTATTGAATAAAAGGCTGCTCTTAGGCCAGTGAAGGCTGCATACAGCTTCTTCTGAATCCCCCTTGACTCTCCCTCAGTTTACTTTCCTCCTCTAACCAATTATTGAGTCTGTCTGTCATTATTCCCGCTACCATTTCTTTAACCCAAATCCAACAGTGCTGTTCCCCTATAATTCCTGACATCATTTTCGTCCCCTCCCTTGTGGATTGGGAAAATTCTTGCGGTTTTCCAGCCTTTCCTCAGCGACCCATTTTCCCATCCTTTTTTAATTATTACCCATAA
Source organism: Druon quercuslanigerum (assembly GCA_010014905.2). Lineage (NCBI taxonomy): Eukaryota > Metazoa > Arthropoda > Insecta > Hymenoptera > Cynipidae > Druon > Druon quercuslanigerum. Next base: position 11,000 of record JAAAKG020138048.1, read on the forward strand.
GTCTTTTTTCAAATATCCAGAAGATTTTTTATGAATTCACCAATCAAATCATCCTCCTCAGCTTCTTTTCCGTTTTTAATATTTTTAACTGCCGATAGAAATTCTGTATATTCAATAACCTTATCCAGTGCCTCTATTTCCACCCATTCTTCTAGTTTCACCCATTATCTATCCTCGTCTCTTACTGATTCGGTCTTTCCCAAAAAGTTTCCCATATGCTGCTGACAGTCGTCACTTAAGATATTTGTGCCCTTCCTTTTCCGTTTGCTTCTACATGCATTTACAACTTTCCAGAAATTCCCCATGTCCCTGCTCTCTCTAATTTTCTTCCTTCCTTCCTCAGATATTTTTCTCAATTTTTCATTGATGATGTTTTTCATTTTCGTCCTTTCTCTTTTAAACTCCATTTTCTTATCCTTTCGCCCATTTTTCAGTAAATTTGTAGTAAGTAGACCTACCCCTGCACCTTATATTCCTCCCACACCCAGTCATACTCATTCAGCTGTGTGCATCCTACTTTTCTTATTGCTCTCCTATGCTTCCACATATATTCGCCGCCTATTCTATTCAGTTCATTCATCAAGGCTCCCTGTTTATTTTTAACTACCCAGATTTCTAGCAATATAATAATTTTAAATTCTTTACCCTCATTCCAAACCCTTTTTATTTTGTTCCCTTTTAACCCCGCAATATTCCAACAGGTAGCCTTGATTCAACCATTGTCCTCACCCCTGTACAATAATCAGCTAATATTATTAATATTTACATTATTTGCCTCGCTGCCCATGTTATCTGTACCCTCTCGCGTTCTTTATTCATCAACATCCATTTTCTCTAGAGTCGCTGACTCCTCTCTCCACTGGTACCAATTTCCGTCAATCCAGATCTTTTGCTGAAAGTCCTTCCGCCTCCAAGTGAAATCATATGTCACCACGACTGATGCTCTTTTGAAATATACTAAGTTCTCCCTTTTCATTCGCGATCCTTTCTGCATGTGATCCGACAGAGACACACCCACCTTGAGCCAGTACAGTTGCAGAAGTCACGGTAACACTCAGTCCAGTTTGCCTCCTAACCCAAGAACAAAAATCCAAGGTTCTACACCTGTTTGCTCTGCCAGCCCCCTCACCACAATATCGCTCCTGCTTTTTTCCGTCATCTTTTTCTCATAAGACCATACCCCTTTTTTAAACTTTTCCAGAGCATTCATAATAAGAGATAGACCTTCCAGTGGATCTATCAAGATGTTGTAGTTTGGGTCGCTCTTTGGCTCACTTGATAAAGTTCTCACGTCGACCACTTTTTCGATTATAGCGAGTTGCTACGTGAGCTCGATGAGGTAGATTCCTACCATCGAAGCCAACTCCAAAGAGTTGGTCTGGCAGTCGTTATCGACTACCGGCGTTTCGTCCCGGGTTCACTTGCGTAGACTCATCAGTGTGGTCGACCGCAAGTGAACTCTACCACAAACGCTTTGAGTTAGTTTTCTGGTCACCCATCCGACCAGTATCCGCGCTAAACGGAGCTGAACTTCTGTGAATAGAATTCAATGCACACTGGCTAGCTAGTACTGGGAGAACCTGTAGTACGGTGCGTGTTTGCCGTTGCCGTGCTGTAGTGGCTGAGTCCCTACAGTACTCCCCTCCAAGTGGCGTAGTCACGATGAAGATGGTAGTGGACGAAGTTGATTGGCTGGTGTTAATGCTGCTGGGAGACATCAGAAGTTCTTCCTTGATGATGAT
>JAAAKG020138049.1:0-12741 GCA_010014905.2 Druon quercuslanigerum
ATATACTGTATATAATATATCTGTTAATGCTAAATAACTTTATAAGTTAATAAAGCTTACCAATAATAAAAAAAAAAAAAATTTACAAAGTTAATTTTTACAGAAAATTAAAAAAAATTAACGAACAAATAACAATTGATCAATTGTTACTTTATACAACATTGAAGTAGATTTCAGAGATATTTATATATTTTTCAATCAATAAAAAATTATCGAAAACTTGAAATTATTTTAACAAATGTAAAAAAATATGTGCAATTTTAAAGATTTTGTACAACAAATTTAGAAGCTTTTTATAAATTAAAAAACAAAGAATGAAACAAAATTTATTAGGCATCTAGGAAAATGAGAATTATTTTTCTTGTTTTTTTTTTTGTTTGATTGAAAATCCTTTGGGAAAAATCTTTGGAAATCTTTGCAAAATATTTAAAATACTCTAAAAAATTTCATTCTATCAGAAGTCTTTATATTGATTTAAATATTTGCTTAAATGTAAGTTGTTAAACAGAAAAATAATTCTTATTTTTCCAGAATCTTAATACAGTATTGTTTATGATTTGTTTTTTAATGTTTAAAAGACTTTTAAATTTGTTGTTCAAAACCTTTAAAAAAGCAAATATTTTTTACATTTTTAAAAATAGTTTCAAGTTTTCGATAATTTTTTGTTGATTGCGAAATTTATAAATATCTCTTAAATTTACTTCAATGATGTATAAAGTAATAATTGATCAATTGTTATTTCTTCGTTATTTTTTTTTTAATTTTCTGTAAAAATTAACTTTCTAAAATAAAATATAATTAAAAATTTTCTTTGTTGTTATATTTATAACATCAAAAATTCTTAAATAGTTTCAAAATTTTGTTGAAAAATCTTGAAAAATTTAGATTTTATTTTATACTTGTTCAAATATTGACAAATATTTCATTCTTTGTCCTACAACTTAATCAATGAAAATCATTAATTATTAATTGAATAAAATACTTAAATTAAATTGAATCAAAGTAATTATTATTTATTGAAATATTTTCGAAATATTTGGGAAATCATTTAAAATTTTTGTGAAATATTTGGGGGAATCATTGAAGTTTTTTTGGAACCTTTTAATTTATACCCATTCTTAATATTTGCTAAAGGATTTTAATCTTTGGTAAATCATTAAAATCTTTATGCAGTTATTGAAATCTATTGCGAAATAATTGGGAAATTTTTTTAATCTTTGTGAAACCTTTCAAATTTTCCTGAAATATTTGGAAATTTTTAAAAATATTTGATAAAATTGGTTAAATTATTGAAATATTTGGGAAATCATTGGTCTTTGTGAAACCTTTCTAACCAAATCTATTCGCAGCCTTTTAAAAATAATTAAAATATTTAGAAATTCATTCAAATCTTTATGCATTTTTTGAAATCTATCAGAAAACTTTTAAAAATAAATGCAGCATTTATGAAATCTTCTAAATCTATCTGAAATATTTGCAAAATAATTGTGGAATTTTTTTTAATCCTCGGGAAACCGTTTAACTTTTTCTTAAATGTTTAAAAATTGTTACGAAATATTTTTAAAATGTCTGATGAAATTAATTAAGTTATTGAAATCTTTTGTAAATTATTAAAGTCTTTGCAATAATCTATATGATTAACTCAATTCTCAATCTTTGCTTAATAATTAAAATGGTTGGGATATCATTAAAATATTTGTGAAATCCTTGGGAAATCATTAAAATCTTTTTGAAATATTTGGGAAAATTAATGAAGTTTTTTTGAAATCTTTTAAAATAAATTTACCCTCAATCCTTTCTAAATAATTTAAATCTTTGGGAAATCATTAAAATTCTCGTGAAATCTTTGTGGAATCTTTGAAATATCATTTAAATCTATGTGAAATAATTGAGAAATTTTTCAAATCTTTGAGAAATCTTTTAAACTTTTCTAAATATTTGAAAATATTTGCGAAATATTTTTAAAATATTTAATTAGATTTGTGAATTTATTGAAATCTTTGAGAAATCATTTAAGTATTTTTGAAATCGTTTTAATTAAATCTATTTGCAATCTTTTCTAAATAATTAAAATATTTGGGGAAATCATTGAAGTCTTTTTGGAATCTTTTAAGTTATGTCTATTCTCAATATTTGCTAAACAATTTAAATCTTTGGTAAGTCATTAAAACTTTCATGAAGTCTTTCTGAAATCTTTGGGAAATCATTAAAATGTTTTTAAATCTTTCAAACATAATTGAAATCTTTATTTATAATTTTTTTAATTATTGGGAAACCGTTCAACTTTTGCATAAATTTTTAAAAAATTTTGCGAAAATTTTTTAAATTATTTGATAAAATTGGTTAAACTATTGACATCATTGAAATATTTGTGAAATCTTTGGGAAAGTCGTTAAAGCCTTTTTTAAATCTTTTAAATTTTCATTTAAATTTAAATCTTTGATAGATCATTAAAACTTCCATAAAAATCTTTCAGAAATCTTTGGGAAATCGTAAAAATATTTTTAAAGTAATATTAGATTTTATAATATAATATTATTATACAATGAAATCTTTATATTATCTTAGAAATCTATGGGAAATCTTTGAAAAATAAATGAAGTAAATGTTAAATTTTTTTAATCTATCTAAAATCTTTGCGACATACTTAAGAAATTTCTAAAATCTTTACGCAATCGTTAAAAAATCGTTAAAGCCTTTTCTAAATGTTTTAAATTTTCTTTTAAATTTAAATCTTTGGTAGATCATTAAAAATTTTATAAAAACCTTTCTGAAATCTTTGAGAAATCATTGAAATCTTTTTAAATATTTGAAAATTATTGAAATCTTTATGTAATCTTTGAAAAATAAATGAAGTAAATGTGAAATTTTTTTAATCTATCTGAAATCTTTGCGACATACGTAAGAAATTTCTGAAATCTTTGCGAAACCGTTTGAATTAAAAAAAAATTGATAATCTTTTCGAAATATTTTTTAAATATTTGATAATATTTGTGAAATTATTGAAATCTTTTGGAAATTTCTAAAGTCTTTGTGCAATCTTATTGATTAACTCAATTCTCAATCTTTGATAAATAATTAAAATAGTTGGGATATCATTGAAATATTTGTGAAATCTTTTGTGATATCCATAAAATATTTGTGAAATTTTTGGGAAATCATTTAAATTTTTTAAAAATATTTTGTAAAATATTTTGTAAAATATTATTATTTTATTTAAATATTTTGGAATCTCTTAATTTATATCTATTCTCAATATTTGCTAAAGAATTTCAATCTTTGGTAAAGCAATCTTTGAAATCTATCGGAAATCTTTGAAAAATAAATTAAGTATTTTTGAAATCTTCTGAATCTACCAAAAATATTTGAAAAATAATTGTGAAATTTTTGTAATCCTAGGGAAACCGTTCAAATTTTTCTTTAAATTTTTGAAAATTTTTGCGAAATATTTTTTAAATATTTGATAAAACTAGTTAAATTATTGAAATCTTTGGAAAATCTTCAAGGTCTTTTTTTTTGAATCTTTTAAATTATATCTACTTTCATTGGTGAAATCTTTGGAAAATCTTTAAAAATTTTTGAAAAATATTTGGGGAAATTATTGAACATTTTTTGAAATCTTTTAATTTATACCTATTCTTAATATTTGCTAAAGAATTTTAATCTTTGGTAAATCATTCAGACTTTCATGAAATCTCTCTGAAATCTTTGAGAAATCATTAAAATCTTTATGCAGTCATTGAAATCTATCGAAAATCTTTGAAAAATCAATGAAATATTTGTGAAATTTTCTAACTCTATTTGAAATGTTTGCAAAATAATTGGGAAATTCGTTTAATTTTTGTGATACCTTTCAACTTTTCCTGAAATATCATCATTTTCTGAAATATCTTGAAATATTTTGAAAATCATTGAAATCTTTTAAATTGAATAAAAATATTTGATAATCTTTTCGAAATATTTTTTTAATATTTGATAATATTTGTGAAATTATTGAAGTCTTTTGGAAATCATTAAAGTCTTTATTACATCTTTTTTATTAACTTAATTCTCAATCTTGGATGAATAATTAAAATATTTGAGAATTTTTTTGAAATTTTTGTGAAATATTCGAGGAAATCATTGAATTCTTTTTGGAATCTTTTAATTTATATCTATTCTCAATATTTGCTAAAGAATTTTAATCTTTAGTAAATTATTAAAACTTTGATAAAATCTTTATTGAATCTTTGGAAAATGAAAAAAATCTTTTTAAATCTTTGGGAAGTCATTCAAATCTTTATACAATCTTTGAAATTTGTCGGATTTTTAAAAAATAAATGAAGTGATTGGGAAATGTTTTAATTTATCTGAAATATTTTAAAACTAACTGTGAAATTTTTTTAATCCTTGGAAAACCGTTAAAATTTTTCTTAAATATTTGAAAATTTTTGCGACATATTTTAAAAATATTTAGTAATATTTTTGAAATTATTGAAATTTTTTGAAATTCATTAAAGTCTTTGTTAAATCTTTTTGATTAACTCAACTCTCAATCTTTGCTAAATGATTAAAATGGTTGGGATATCATTTAAATATTTGTGAAGTCTTTGGGAAAACATTGAAATCTTTTTGAAATATTTGGGAAAATTGTTTAAGTTTTTTTCAAATCTTTTAAATTATATCTACTCTTAATCGTTTCTAAACAATCCCAACCTTTGGGATATCATTTAAATTTTCGTCAAATATTGGTGAAATCATTGTGAAATATTTTTGGAAGTAATTAAATTTTTTTTAAATATTAGGGCAAATCATTGCAGTCTTTTTGGAATCTTTTAATTTATATCTATTCCCAATATTTCCTAAATAATTGAAATATTTGGTAAATCATTAAAACTTTCATGGAATCTTTCTGTAATCTTTGGGAAATCATTAAAATCTTTTTGAATTTTTGAAAAATCATTAAAATTTTTATGCAATCTTTGAAATCTACTGAAAATTTTTGAAAATTTAATAAAATATTTGTGAAATCTTTTAAATCTATTTGAAGTGCTTGCGAAATAATTTTAAAATAGTTTTAATCTTTGTGAAACTTTTCAACCTTTTCTGAATGAAAACATTTGGGAAATAATTCAAATCTTCAGAAAATCATTAAAATCTTTTTGAAATCTTTGGGAAATAATTCAAATCTTTTACATCTATCAGAAATCTTTGTAAAATAAATAAATTGATTGTGCAATTTTTGAAATCTTTAAAAAATCATTCAAATGTTTGTGTAGCTTTGGAAATCTTTGCGAGATGTTCGAAATGTTTGGTAATTTTTGTGAAATTCGCGAAATATTTAGGAAATCATCGCATTATTTGGTAATATTTGTAAAATCTTTGACAACATTAATTTTATAGATGTATTTATTATGTATTATTTATTATTAATTTTCAACCAAAATGATGAATTTTCAACTGAAATAGATGCATTTTAAACCAAAAACATGAATTTTTAATCAAGTAGATTAATTTCATTTTCAACTAAAAAATAGTTACACTTTCAAAAAAATTGATGAATTTTCATCTAAAATTATGAATCTTCAACTTAAATAGTAAAATTTTTAACGAAAAACATGAATTTTCAAAGGAAAAATATCAATTTTCAATAAAACAGTTGCATTTTAAACTTAAAATAAAAGTTTTTAACCAAAAATTGAATTGGTTAATTTAAGTAAAAAAAATTAGTTTCCAACACAAATAAATGTTAACAAAAATGTTTTTTTAACTAAAATTATCAATATTTAACTGGAATATTGGAATTTTCAAACAAAATATAAATTTTTAAACAAAAGATTTTTTTATACTTGAACTGAAAATTTTTCAACAAAATACAAAATTTTTAATTTAAAAACAGATAAATTCTGAGCCAACAATTGAATAGTTGAATTCTCAGTTAAAAAAATTAATGCTCTACCAAAGAGACAAATTTTTACCTAAAATGATGTACTAGTTGAGGCAATGATATTTTCGATAAAAAATACTTAAAAAAAAATGTCGAACAATTTATTAATAATAAATAAATTATAAAAAACATTTACATTTTTTTACAAACTGATGAATGATCAATCAAAAATTGAAAAGTTAAATTTTCAGTTAAAAGAAATTATTTTGCCAAAAAAAAAGAACAATTTTTCAAACAAAGCTATGAATTTTAAAATGAAGTTGTACATATTTAAATCAAGTACTTAAATTTTTAATAACAGTAAGGAATATTAAAAAAAGAAGATTAATTTCTACGAAAAAGACGAATTTTTAATTAAAAATCTCCTTTTAGAAACAAAAATTTAATAGTTAAATTTTTAGTGCAAAAGCTAACGCTAAACCAAAAAGATGCATTTTAAACTAAAACGATGTAATATTTAATTGGATCAATTACATTTCCTTTTTAAACAAAAACATTTCAACAAAATAGTTCAATTTTCAAGTAAAACAGATAAATTTGCAAACAAAAACAAAATTTTAACTAAAAGGATGAATATTTAGCTAGAGTACTTGAACTTTTAACCAAAAAGATGAATTTTCCGAAAAAAATGTTATTCTTCAACCAAAAATGATATAGTTAGATTTTTAGTAAAAAATATTATTGTTGAATTTCTATTGATTTATGTGATCCTCCTTTTTCTTCTTTTTACTGTTTCTGACTAGATAGCAAATAAATTTTGAAAATTTGAAAAATAATTTTTCTAAAAAAAGATCTACTCTCTTCGCTCCACTGGGAATCGAACCACAGAACTTCCGATTGCCGGTCGGGTGCTTTCCCATTAGACTATTAGCGAGATCGGAAGAAGAATCTTTTTTTCAGAAAGACACGCTATCTCAATCCAGGTGTTACATTTTTGATATGTGTAATTTTAAAGGAATCTGTATTATCAGTAGAGATAGATATTAATAATCAGAGTATATACCTTTTTTAGCACCTTGCAAATAGAAATTACCTTATTGATAACGTTGTCTCTTGAAATAGCAGAAACTACCCTAATTCATTTATAACTAGATAGCAAATAAGTTTAAAAAATTTTTAAACTATTTTTTCTGAAAAAAGATCCACTCACTTCGCTCCACTGGGAATCGAACCACAGAACTTCGGAATCCCGGTCGGGTGCCTTTCGATTAAGTAATTAAAGAGATCGAAAGAAAAATCTTTTTTCTGAAATACACGCTATCTCAATCCAGGTGTTACATTTTTGATATGTGTAATTTTAAAGGAATCTGTATTATCAGTAGAGATAGATATTAATAATCAGAGTATATACCTTTTTCACCACCTTATAAATAGAAATCAAGATATTGATTAAGTTATCTCGTGAAGTAACAGAAAATAGCTTACCGCATTTCTGAATAGATCGCAAATAAATTTTTTAAATTTTGAAAACTAATTTTTCTGAAAAAAGATCTACTCACTTCGCTCCACTGGGAATGGAACCACAGAACTTCCGATTGCCGGTCGGGTGCCTTTTTATTAAGCTATTAAAGAGATCGAAAGAAGAATCTTTTTTTTAGAAATATACGCTATCTCAATCCAGGTGTTGAATTTTTATGGTATAAGTAATTTTAAAGGAATCTGTATTATCATTAGAGATCAATATTATTAATCAGAGTAGATACCTTTTTCACCAACTTGAAAATAGAAATTAACCTTTTGATTAAGTTATCTCTTGAAATAACAAAAAATCCCCTAATGTATTTCTAACTAGATAGCAATTAAATTATATAAATTTGAAAACTAATTTCTGTGAAAAAAGATCTACTCACTTCGCTCCACTGGGAAATAAACCACAGAACTTCCGATTGGCGGTCAAGTTCCTTTCCATTAAGCTATTAAAGAGATCGAAAGAAGAATCTTTTTTCATAAATGCACGTTATCCAAAGCCAGGAGTTACATTTATGATACAAGTAATTTTAAAGGAATCTGTATATCTGTATCTGTATATATTAAAAATAGAAATCAACCTATTATTTAAGTTACCTTGTTAAATGACAGAAAAACCCCTACCGCATTTCTGATTAGATAGCAATTAAATTATTTGAATTTGAACTAATTTTTGTGAAAAAAGATCTACGAACTTCGCTCTACTGGAAATGGAACCACAAAACTTCCGAATCCCAGTCGGGTGCCTTTCCATTAAGCTATTAAAGAGATCGGAAGAAGAATCTTTTTTTTGTATTATAATTAGAGATAGATAACATTAATCAGTTAGATACTTTTTTCATTCTCGTGAAAATAGAATTTTTGGAAAATAAATGTTAAAAATCCTAAAATTAAATTTGTTCTGAACAAAGATCTACTCTCGTCGCTCCACTGGCAATCGAATCACATTACTTCCAAATGCTTGTCGGTTTCCTTACACTGATTGATAGTACCTATCTCTGATGATAATACAGATTGTGCATTTCTAAAAAAAATATTCTTCTTTCGATCATACTAACAGCTTAATGGAAAAGTACAAGACCGGCAATCGAGAGTCCTGTGGTTCGATCCCCAGTGAAGCGACGAGAGTAGATCTTTTTTCAGACAAAAGGCCGTAGGTGGGTAAGCATAGGTGGCCTGCCTTAGAAGATATTTGGTTCATATTTGGGTGGTAAAAATTCTCCTATTATAAGACTAATTTACCCAAAGTGCCAGCTTTTAAACAAATTTATTGCACAAGTTATAATTTTTTTTGAAAAATCTAAAATTAAAATTTTCTCGAAAATGGCTCAATCGATTTTGATGGCTTAAATATATATTACACAAGGTATCACAGCAGTTCTAAAAGAAATTAAGAGACAATTATGGCAATTAAAAATTGGAAAAAATTTTTTGAAGTTTTGAAAAAAAAATTTCAAGGAAAACGTTATGGTACCAACGTCATTTTTTCCTATAAAACACTCATGCCCTTAGTACCAACATATATTTATCATAGCATGATCCTAATGGTAGAACATAGTGAAAAAATTGTTTTTTGGCCCCTGAAAAGTATGCTATTCTGTTGAAACGAGGGGTCTTCTTAATTTTAATTTATAACTTTCTTAAATGAACATCAATTAAAATTATAGATACGACATTGCATGGATTTTACTTTGCGTCTTCTATTTTTGTCCTTTTTTGTTTGAAATTACATATGCATAAATATGCATTATGCAGACAACCTAAAAAACAGTATAAAATAAGAGATTGCGAAAAGTATATATGTATAAAGTTTTGTAAATAGTCATAGTTAAAATACAGAGAGAATATTCTTTCCGTGAACTCCTAACATTCGCCAAACTATTTTTAAGCTTGCCCAAGGTACACCACGTGGAGGTTGTTAGTCAGGTTTGTACCCCTCAAGAGTATATATACACCATAAGAAAACTGTATACACTATTTACACTATATTGTACAATATACAAACTATATACATCTTATTATAAATATATACTGCATTAAACAACTATATTTTTAATCTAATGTCAGTAGATACATACATAACTACACTATTGTATATTGCACTCACTACACACACAAACATATATATATATATATGCACCGCAGGGTCCTACTGAAAGCAAATCTCATATATGAAAGTAACATTAATAGAAATAGTAGATATGTACTTCTACATGTTTCCAATTTCACCTATAGTTTTCTTCGGATTCCACAGAAATGTCGCTGTCAGAATCTAGCAAAGGCTTTTCTGGGGAATCCGTTGGCAATTTTTGTTTTCTTTTAATATCTAACTTTCGTTTTTTATAAAAAGTAACACGACGAGATCCACATAAGACATCATTAACAGCAACTGTTTTCCCAAAACCGATAGAACAAGCCTCAGCTTCATCTGCTGACTCAATTGTCTTACAATGGCCTGGAACTTTAATCAAGTATTTGAGACAAACTGAACATTTGTTATTTTTTCAAGAAACACCCACATTGGATGACATATTTTTAGTTATGCGTGACAGTTAAACTAATTAAAAGAAGAAAATATATTTAGCAGTATAAAGCAGCTTAAAGGGTTTGTAAAAGGATTATGCAATTAGATTCTTCCCCAGAGCAGTTAATTACTAGCTAATGGGAAAATCACAAAGCCACAGAAAAGAGCACTCTTTCAATAATTTGCACTTACGACACTAAAAAAGATATCAAATCCCTGAAACCCAATAATTGAGATCAGAAGACATTGACACGAAACTAGTAGCGTAATCCATTCGGTCGTAAACATTGTTAGTAAAGAGAGCAATTGAACTGGTATTACATACTTCTACATCAAGCGTAATCAATAACAAAGATTATCTGAATTACTGACTGCTTTTTTGAATGAACCAAAACGGCCAGAATTTATCGGTTAGCATAAGAGTGTCGAAACCACGAAGATTTGCGATGGAAAATAAAAGCCAATTGCTTTAGACTGATGAATTCCCACTTTGCGTGAATTGATAATAATAAATGAGATCGTCTTTAAAATTTCAAATTCATCACCAAAATCTGTTAAAACATAAATGTATAATTTTTACACAGATTCTAGGTTCTTTGAAATACACTAAAGAATTCAGAGGTACAGAGCATAAATAAATAATACTCACAAAACTATAGTTGAAATTGGAAACATGTAAAAGTACATATCTACTATTTCGATTAATGTTACTTTCATACATGAGATTTGCTTTCAGTCGGACCCTGCGGTGCATATATATATATATATATATATATATATATATATATATATATATGCATGTGTAGTGAGTGCAATATACAATATTGTAGTTACGTATGTATCTACTGACATTAGATTAAAAATATAGTTGTTTAATGTAGTATAGATTTAGAATAAGATGTACATAGTTTGTATATTGTGCAATATAATGTAAATAGTGTATACAGTTTTCTTATGGTGTATATATACTCTTGAGAGGTACAAACCTGATTAACAACCTCCACGTGGTGTACCTTGGGCAAGCTTAAAAATAGTTTGGCGAATGTTAGGAGTTCACGGAAAAAATATTCTTTCTGTATTTTAACTATGACTATTTCCAAAATTCTATACATATATACTTTTCCCAATGTCTTATTGTATACTGTTTTTCAGGTTGTCTGCATAATGCATGCTATATGCATATGCAATTTCAAACAAAAAATGACAAAAATAGAAGACGCAAAGTAAAATCCATGCAATATCGTACCTATAGTTTTAATTGATGTTCATTTAAGAAAGTTATCAATTAAAATTAAGAAGACCCCTCGTTTCAACGGAATAGCATACTTTTCAGGGGCCAACAAAACCATTTTTTTCACTATATTCTACTGCAGTGATACCTTGTATAATATATATTTAAGCCATCAAAATCGATTAAGCCACCCATGCCACCCATGCTTATCCAGCTACGGCCTTTAATTTCCAAATGATTTATTCCGAGACAAGTGCCTTTTAACAGAGACAAAGCCTTTTAACTTACCTAGCTGACTGATTAAATAAAAATTCCTTTAAAATTTATATACATCCTTAGCCTTTGGTTACTGAATATTTAATGAAAAAAATAGCCTAATTATTCAGGACTGGAAGGAAGGGAGAAAAAAATGAGAGTGTAGTGAACCCCTATGAACAAGGTGTCTGATGGAATAACTCGAGTGAGCGCCACATTATGTAGACAGACACCTACCTATTAATCGGTGATTAGTAATTTTCGCATTGCAGACTGCTACAAAAGCATCGTGGATGCAGGCAAGCAACCAAGCAGGTGTATAATCAGCGTCGTGATCGAGACAGATTACGAAAGGGAAACGCAACGATCTTTTATCGCGCGACACGATCCTCGTGTTTCATTTCACTCATGTCTACAAGAAAATTACGCTCCTGCCCATAATGGCTTGATCCCAATCCCCAAAATTCGAGTATCAATTAAGTGGTTAAGAGTCGTCTTGTAAACATACACGAAGACTCTCCAGTCAATATTTTTCACACCCGGCAATTTTATATCGAAATCGAAGACGGATTAAATTGTAATTTAAGTATCGGCTGATGAGAAAATTGCGTGCAAGGCTCCAATTAGACTCAATGTCGTCATTCAAAGATAACTTAATTTTAATTCGTTTTACAAAAAAAAATGCAAGGAACAAACGAAAAGTATTTATTTATTTTTTATGTGAAAAGTTGCAACCTCCAGCTTGGCAGTATTTTTGTATGGTATAGTTATATTATAAACTAGAATGTATGTATTTTAAGTATCGGTAATCTAAGGGCGCTTTGGGTGTACAAACTATAGTTTGTTTTCATTTCCGCAATGGACCAGTAACACGTCTTGTGTTTGGGATTCTTTTTTCGAAATAACTTGTGCATGTATTTTAATATTTTCTGGAATAAGTTTAAAACGTGGATTGAAATAAATAATTAAAATTTTAAAAAAATGCAATTTTATGTTTATAGTAAAATATTAAATAAGAATCATTTATATTCTTTAATGAAAATAATTCTCGGATGCTTTTTTATATTGTAAACAGATTAAGTATTTATTAGTGTATTACTAAATGCAATTGATAGAAAGTAAGGTGTAAATTACAAAATATATATATATATATATGTAAAATAAAAATTATTTAAATGATTCAATGAAAATAATTAGTTTTATGCTTTTTATTCTATTGATTATTTAATTATTATTAGCTAATTATGGGGCCTGGTCTACACTACGGCTGGGTATCAATACTACACATATCGATACTACACATTGTGCAACTCTACACATTGCGTGTAGAGTTTAAAT
>JAAAKG020138050.1:0-12740 GCA_010014905.2 Druon quercuslanigerum
CACTCGTATTTCAAAACTATTGCACTTATCATCATAAACAAAATGGCATTTTACTCTTTAGATGTCTCTCTATGGTCGTAACTACAACCAAAAATATCCATTGTTATTTAAAGAAGTTATTCACAATTAAAAGTGCAAAACAAGGGTCGCAAATTAAAAAGTCCGCCATTTTGTTTATTTTTCGGCGGAAATGTTTCATTGTAGTTCCGACCAGAGACAATTCGATACAGAATATGAAACTGTTTTGCTTTTTGCTTTAAGACGATTCGTTTCCAAGAAATAATGACACTCACCAACAAATCAGACAAATTTGAGCAGCTGTTTTTGGAGCCGCCACAATAAAAAAAATATTTAAAAAATGTTTTTAAGTAGTTTAATATATGTACTTTCATCTGTAAAAAAGTTCATTTTCAATTATTGTTTTAACAATAAATGGATTTTTTTTTAAACTTGTTTTTTGGAGGAACCTGGCCTTATAAATTAAGCTATGTATAGGTAGTATGCACATAACGTCACAGTGCCCTCCACCTCTCAACTGACTAGTCGTTCATATTGAAACCCCAAACGCTCTTGTTTTGCATGAGAAGAGACTGTATTTTTCACTAGCATTAAAATAATTTTTTTTCATTTCCACGATGGTTACTTGTGTCGTATTTGGCTGCTCTGAAAACCCAGCAAAGAAATCAGTTATTTTTTTTAACTTTTGATAATTTGCAGAAAAAGAATCCAAAGCTTTGCGAGCATCCGAAAGAGGAGCTGAAGTAAGGAACAAAAGTTAAGCATGGCCGTGCAACGGGCTGTCAATTGGAACGTGATTCTTTGTTTATAATAATTAAAAATGTAATTAGTAAGCGTTCTTCCGACCGGCTATAAAGAAAAATAGTATACACCACACGGGCAGGACATTTAAAGCCGTGAGCCATGCAAAAACATGCCCGAGGCGCAGCCAAGGGCATCCTGGCGCGCAGGGCAGGAATTTCAAATTTTCTGCCCTTGCAGTGTAATATTCAATTTGCTATTATTTTTAGGAACAATTATAGACGAACTATTTATGCAAAGATTAGGATTACGTTTGAAAGTAATATGTCTAAAGAAACACACATAGTTGCTTTTATACAAGGTCAATCTCTTCCTCTCTTTCCATCCCCATATCTCTGATCCATAACCTAATATCGGGCGTACCAGCTTATCAAATAACCACATTCTCCTTCTCGATTTTTTTAACTTTTTCCTATTCCTCATATCTGCTTCATTACGCCTGCTGATTTTTTATTCTTTCTCTTATATGACTTCTATGATCTCCATTTTTTTGTAAAGTATATCCCAAATATTTAAACTCTTTTACTTCTTCTAACTTGATTCCCTGCCATCTCCCCGTCCATTCTTTCTTCCCTCTCAGTTTCAAAACCTCAATATATTTGTCTTTTCTAAATTTAAATTTAACTTTTTCCTATCAAGTATTTTGCAGAATGAACCTCATGGGACGGCGCCCTCATATAGAACCGTAAACTCAGAGATCCTCAAGGAAGAGTTGGGGCGACTGAGAGTTGTTTCTGATTGGTAGGTCCAACCGGAATACGGAAGTGCTCTAAAGCGCGCGATTTTTAAATCAAATTTATTTCCGTTCTTCTTTTTAAATAAATATACCATAAAAAACCGTACCTTAAAAATTTCAAAAAACTCAAAATTTAACAGACGGCATTCTGTAACATTTATGTTTAATTAAAAATGAAGTCATTGTGATTAAGAAATTTTTCGATACTGTGGATACTGGATTTAAATTCTGAAATATATAAAATATATAAAAATATATCATAAAGCAGTATCGCTATAGAGTAAAAAAATATAGCTACAAATATTGGTGGAGTAGGATCAAAAGATTAAATTTTTAATTAAGAGTATGTACCCATAGGCCAATTAAAAAAAAAAAACGTAATTATAAACGTATAATTTTTTTCGTAAAAGCAACCATTTGTGTTTTGATAGGGTAAAAGTTACACCACATTTTTTACAGATAATTTTTAATAAATTTTCACAAAAATAAAAGAACAAATTTTACTGGTAGGTTTTTGCATTGCCAAGCTTTTGTTAGCGAAAACTCTCTTCTTTTCTTTAGACTTTACTTTGTTACATATTCGCAAACGAAAAAGCAAAAAGGTTATTAAAATCTTTTCTCGAATCTTGTGACACGTCAAAATATGATTGCAAAATATGATTGCTTTTACACCTGAAAATTTCAGTAAAAAATTGAATAAAATTACATTAATTGGTTTAGAAATGATTGGGTAGCACGAGCGGAAAATATATGCATTTCGACGTCTTGGGCTTTCTCAGTAATACCCTGCTCCGCTTCTGTTTTTGCAATATGACAAACATGACAAACAATTCACAACATGACACCATAATAACGATTATTACTTTTATTCATCGTTTATGATTCTGACTCTTGATTCGTGAGGACTTCCGTATTCCGGTTGGACCTAGACAAATGGTGGGGGTAACGTGTCACAACTCTCCCTTGAGGATCCCTACGTAAACTGAGCTAGAAATGGTGGAGCCAATCAGAAAGTTTTGTGTTCGGTGTCTAGACACTGGTATTAGTTATTTTTCACTTCAACCACCAGCTAACTTCACTTCGTTGAATTCTGAAGGAAGATCAATGTAGCAAATGCATGGGACAAACTTTATTTTTGTGATTTCTTCGTAATAAACAGTAATTTCTATCATTTTATTGTGTCATTAAATAGATTTTAAGGAGGTAGTACATGTTCAAGGACCTTTTTTTCAACAAAATTTTTTGCAATAATTTTTATTCGACATTCACATTTATTTACTGTGTTGTAGGACATAATTTTGAGCAAAAAAAAAAAATGTTATCATTTTTTATTAACATGCGGCCGAGATATGGGCGATCTGAAGAAGCCATGTGAAAAAACGGTCGCCATGATTTCTCAAATTCGAATCATCCGAAACACAAAAACCCAATTTATTCTTAAAGAGTCCATAAGTGGCTATCGCATGGCCCTTAATCATTAATAAATATTGATAAATAATCAAATGGTGAATTTTTTTCGTTTTTTCAACATTTACTGTGTCAAATTGTTATTAAATATTAATGGAAAATCATGGCCGAGGGTCATACGATAGCCAAGTCTTTTTAGTTTAAATTACACGCCAATTCTGCGTTTCGACCGCTCGAGGCCTTGGGGAGTAATTCGCTTTTCGGCCACTTCTGATACGCCCTGAGGTAAAAAAAGGTTTCTACCTTATTTAAAAAAAAATCGAATTTTTTAAATTTCGAACATGTGCTACCCCTTAAAAATTAAAAACTATTTTTCGAATACTTACATAAAAAAATCGTTTTTACGAAGATTTAAGCAAAATAGGACAAAAGTAGACTAAATCTCATGTATTCGGCCCATTGTTTTCCCTCAGCATTTAACCAAGTGAAGTCAGCTAATGGTTGAAGTGAAAATACCTAATAAAGACACTAGACGTTCCCAACAGCCCTATACATCTCTGTCCTAAGTTGATTAGTTCCTTATATCTCCAGCGCAGCGCTCGTTGTCCCATCAGTATTTACTTTACATAGAAAGCAATGGAAACAGATCAGTTTTTTGTATTTTTTAGTAAACCAAAATGTTATTTTAATGCAAGACATTATTTTACTTAAAACAATGTTACTCATTTCATATTTCATAATAGTTTTCCAATCATTTTTTGTCAATACTAAAGAGAAAATAATAATTATTAGATCGTTCAGTAACACTGGTAAAGTGGAATATATATGATTTTCAAAATTTATTCTATAAAACATAATAAATAATATTAATAATAAAATGTAAACAGAATTTCCCGAAGACACATTGAGTCTGACAGAAACACAATTTAAAATTGCCATAACCTCAATTCCCCTAAAAATTGGAAGACCCCCCTTCGCCTGGGCCGTCTTAGGGACCTAGACAGTAAGTTAAAGGAGAAAAAGTTTTAAAAAAAATTGGTTTTATTAGTAGAAACGTGAGAAAAAGCATCAGAAAAAGTTGTAGGTCGTTTGTTGGGTTGCATTGAGCTTCACAGATCCTGGGAGCTGCAACAACTCACTGGAACGTCTGAGGGAAAACTAAGTAGGGAGGTTCTGTGGGCCTTCCTGAGTCAGGAAGCTATAGGCAAGGGTACCGCGTTTCTCCGTCTTACGTAGAGGGGGTGATGAAATTTCCTTCGCCTGATCTGTAAGATCGTATTGCGACCGACTGAGGGTTTAACTTACCAAATGAATACTCTCGGGTTTGAACATATAATGGGTATAATTTATTTGAAATTAAATTGAACTAAATTTGGATTTTAAAAAATGTTATTTAATGATCAGTGAAGAATATAAAAAAGAATTGCTCTAATTGCTCTCTTTTATCATTACATCTTTAAAACAAAGCATTGACAACAAAAATGTTAAAACATTGATACTATTGACATCTTGAACTTTTTATAAAATGATAATTTATATTTGCTCATCTATAAAATATATTTTTTCAAAACTTCTACTTATTGCAAAAATTATTTTTAATGTTGTTTACTTATCTTTATATTACATGCTAATACCTAAAAATTTAATAAAATTTCAATTACATTATATTCATTATATTCAAAAGTGTAAGTACTCACTAAACTCTCAAATGGTAAAAAACTTGTACCATTAACATTGTTTTTCACGAAATTATTTTTATAATTTGATAGTATTAATATTCTTTATCGTATTTTCAAAAATAAGAAGGATTACACCAAACTATCGCTTTGAGTAAAGTGTCGGGGGTTGCCTTCAAAAAGCCTTAGACTGGCTTCGGGGGAAACGAAACGTAAACAGTGAGCCAGCAGTTCTAGGAAGGTTAAAACGGGGTGATTAATAGCGACAGTTTGGTGTATATTTAAATTTGTAATCACATTAAAATCTTATATTCTACTTTACCAAGTTTATTGGATGACTTTTTAATTCATGCTTTCCCTTTAGCATTTATATAAATTGCTTGCAACACTGTTTTTCAAATATAAAATGAGCAAAATTATTTTAATTTCAATTTTTTTCACGAAAAAAACAATTCTTTTACGAAACATTTTTTAAAGTGATCTGGTCCCATTGCTACAATGCAAAAACAGGAAGTGATGGGAGCCGAGCGCGATCGGTGGTGAATGGCCCGTAGCGCAACTCAACAATTAAAATAAACACCCAATTATTAAAAAGCAGTAGTATACCAGTCATCAAACAAGAATGAACTCCAAGGCATTGCAAGTTATAGTTTTAAATAAAATGTTACTTTTCCAACTCAAAAAAGGTGACAAAAGATGAACAACCCCAAAATAGGAGAAACATGTGAAAAAATTGAAAATAGGTTACAAAAGGTGACACCCTCTGATGACTGCTCATCCCATCCACTTCTATCCTCTCCTTCACTAACTTCTTTTTGGATTGAGCAAAAAAAGCGTCGTGAGGATGTTTCGATCGAGCGTTTGGCGATGTTTCGGAGGAATAAAAACGAGTTTTTGCTACGGTTCATAACCATGGATGAAACGTGGGTCCATTATTTCACATCTGAGACGAAGGAACAGTCAAAAAAATTGACTGAAAGATTAGAATCGGCTCGAAAGAAGGCGAAGACAGTTCCATCTACTGGCAAGGTCATGGCGTCAGTTTTTTGGGATGCACGTGGAATAATTGTCATTGATCATCTTCAAAAAGGAAAAAAAACCAACGGAGAGTATTATGCAAACTTATTGCCGCGTTTGAGTGACGAAATCAAGTACAATTCTCTCTGCTCTTTGCTCTTCCCTTATTAAACTTCATAAAGTAAATTATTATTCACTTGTTAATCCTCAATGTATAGTTCAATTTTAAAAATGATTTATATTCATATTTGTTTATTCAATTAAAAAGGCTATTTTGTATGAAAAATTGTCTACATGAAACTGAATGATTTATTGGAAAAGGATATAAATTCAACTAAATATATAAACAACCGTTAAAATCAAACTTAAGACAGATTTTTTTTCTAAAAATGCGTTATATTGCCGAAAAAAACAAATTCACAGTTACTTCGCAGTCAAGGGGCCACTCTGAGCATTAAATCAATTATTAAAGAACTCTACGGGGAGATTTTTTTCACTAAAACTAACACTTTTAGTAAGCTCAGGTGCTCTCCAGCTAAGCTACTAACGTATTTAGGTTTCTTGAAACGATGTCCTACACACTACCTCCGAGAAACAATTAAAGCTTCACCTTTTCATATCAAACACCCACAGTTTTGACATTTGGTCTACATTGGACCGTATATCATTTGACCAATCCCCACAGATTGAAGATCCTTACACACAAAAACAAAAAATTAAATTAAACAAATTACTTAAAGTAAGACACTCACCACTAAATGATACAGTGAAAAGCATCCTCTCAGCAATGAAATAATTTCAACCTTATCTAAGGGATATAATTTTGCAGAAGCTCCCTTCAAAACCCCGAAAGAAGAAATCATCAGTAATTTGGAATCCACAATACATACCCTGTCACCCGAAAAATCGAATAACATACGACGTAGGTCGGCGGACACCATATACCAACCCCAACTTCCATCCTCAAACACGACAAAACAAGAAAAATCAGCAATTAATGAACTTAATCGAAATAAAGATATCATAATATTGTCCGTAGATAAAGGCAACACAACAGTAATAATAAATAAAGAAGACTATAATAAGAAAATCATGAACCTTCTGACGATACATATTAAAAAATTAAAGTAAGACACCACCAAAATAATAGCCATCAAAACAAAAACCTACCTACAAGACGCTAAACTTGACAGAAAAACAATATCTTAATTATTACCTACTAATCTCATCTCTCTAAGATCTTATGGACGCCCAGAAATTCACACAAACAACATTCCACTCAGACCGATCGTCAGCGAAATATACTCACCAACTTACAACTTAGCACGACTCCTCACCAAAAAACTGAATCCTTCATCATGAAAAGATACAACAAATTCACATTCAACCCCATGACATCCAAGTGAGTTTCTTGTTAAACGAACAAACCTCAGGAGCAGCAGTGAGGTATCCAATCGCACCCGCAATAGCGAACATCTTTATTGAACATCTAGAAACTAAAATCTTCAGCCAATCCAAGCTTAAACCGGAATTTTGGTTCCATTACGTTAACGACACTTTTGTCATCTGGAGACATAGACTAGATGGACAACACAATTTTTCCGATCTCATCAATCGATTACACCCTAATATCCAGTTCATCATGGAAATTGAACAAAATGGAAAATTGCCGTTCTTGGACGTACTAGTTTAAAAAAGAGCTGATAACACATTAGGACATGAAGTTGACATAAAAAATGAACCCACCCAAACAGATACCCGCATGAAACCTCCAACCACCACCCATTTCAAAACCAATCAGTGATTAACTCACTCGTACACAAAGCTGTCTCCATAACAGATAAATATAACTCACAAAAAGAATTTCAAAACGTTAACCAAATCCTAGTACAAAAAGATTACACATACAAAGAAATTGATAAAGTAATAAGAAAGCACTCTAAAAAAAAGAATTCTCAACAAACAGAACATCTACACGATTCAAACCATCTGCGAAAACAGGACAACTTCTAAACAACCCTAAAGACAAAAGGACACATCTCATTGTTCCGGGTGTACATAATTTCCCTTGCTCTTGTGGCAAAGTCTATGTTGGAAACCCCGGGAGAGCGGTGAGCCAACGTATAAAGGAACATGATAGTGAAACTAAGCCAAAAAATTTCACGCAATCAGCACTAGCTGAGTATCATACCGAAACAGAACATAACATTTTATTTGACAAAACAACCGTCTTGGTAAAAACTCAATATTTTTACAAGAAAACCTAGGGAACCAATCGCAATTTTGAAACACATTATTAACATCAATAGGGACAATGGACATAATGCCATCCTATTTTGCTTTCCGTGAACTCGGTTTAAAAAAAATACTGGATTTGGAAATCAGGTGCACCCAGTCTTCAAGGTCGGGCGCTCTGACCAATCGCAGGCATCGTAGAAAGTACATATAAGAACAAACTAACCTGAATCCTCAGTATCAGGTTAGTCCTGCAGAAGTGAACGGCAATGTTCAAGAAACCTCGGCAAGATTCGTAGTTTGGTACACGATTGAAACCCGAAACACCTTCCTTTTATTATAATGAATCATTGCGAAAGCATTAAATCTATTAAGTTATACACTGCAGTCCCGCTATGGAAGCCGTTATGGGGTTACCCTTTATCTTCCTCGTACTATCTCGGGAACCATAAACAATCAGGGCCGTCTGAATAATAAAAGTACTGATGATCAAGTATGTACTTACGTATATCAGGGTGGCCATTTTTAACGAAGAAAAAAATTCCCGGTCATTTCCAGGGTTTTTCTTGGTTCGCAAACGTTTCTCACGGTCAATGTAATTAAAAATTCTAACACTAAAGCTAAACTTTTTTTCATTTGTTAAATTGAAGTTTAAAAGTTTTTTGATGAAAAAATGTTGTATTTGAATGACAAATAATTTACAATTATAACATGGAAGGTACCAACACCTTTCAAGTGAAGAAGATTAAATGAAATGCAGATAAACAGCAAAATTTATAATTTTTAACTTTTATCAATTAAAGTCCAAATATTCAGATTCAATTCTAAAAAGTCTAAATCCGCGTGTTCATTTTACCAATTTTAAATTTTAAATCCTTTTTGAACTTATTCCAGAACTTCTAAATATTTGAATCAAGAAGTAATGTTAAATGATAGATTTTTTATCGTAAAATTTCAACTTCAAGATCATCTAATTTTGATTTTTCAAGTTTTCAAGTCTGCATTTTGAACTTATTCAGATTAAAAATGTAAGCTTAAAAATGAGAATCTAAAATTCAAATTTTTTAAATAAAAAGATTTTTGAATTACCCGATGTAAAGGGACTGGTATTGTAGTTGAAAAAGATAACAATTATACAAATTATTTTAAGAACTGTTAATATCGAACTTTAATAGATTTTTCTTCTAATGATTTGTAAAATTAAGGTAAAAAAATAGGCCTAAAAGCTTACATTTCTATTCGAAAGATAAACGCTTCCTCTTGTTTTCTTTCGACACTTTCGTAGCGTACATAACCTGAACACTGAGTGAGTAAAAACGAACTGAAGCGAATGTCCTGCTCGCTTTTCTCACACTCCTGCGTTGTTGTGGAGTAGCTCGGCTGACCTAGTAGTACCACTCTCTTGCCCCCTTGAACCACCTTGTACTCTATAACGAGAACCTTTTTGCGGGACTGTAGTCTATATAGTTTATATATAGTGGACAGAACGATATATACATTTTTTTAAATGGAAGTGTAGATTTTTTAACACACTTAAGCGTGTAATTGTTCATTAAAACTGAGTTATTTTGTGTTTTCGATGTTGTAACTCCCGTGAATTACATTTATTATAGAAAATCTTTTTAGAACGAAATAATCTAAGTTAATGATAAATATTAAATTTAAAATTATATTTGATATCTACAGCGAATAAAAAATCGTAAAATTGACTTTTGAGTATCCTCTCAACTCATTGTAGAATACTTTGAAACCAAAATTAACTCCTGAAGAAGATTCGGAAAATAATTTGTCTTTTAAATCACTTCAAATGACATTTAAAGATAAAAAGTAATTTTTTTAGTTAATTTCAAAACAATTCATTAAACATTTTTTGGAGAACAAATGTCTTTTTACATCGTCATTAAATATAATTTTTAATTATTCAGGAAAATTAAAATGAGGAAAATGAGAAAAAAATTTCAATGACATGTGATGCGTGGGCCACATGACCAGATTCCTACCTCACCAACACTTTTTATTTCCTAACTTATTTTCACACGAAGCACCACGTTAAGATGAAAATTTGGAATAATAAATAAGAAGTACTAAGAAAGATGAGTCTGGTCCTAAATTTTAATAATGATGAAAAAAGAAAAAAATATGTAAGAAAAAAACTTTTTTTATAATTATAAAAATATAGGGCCGGACCTACTTTTCTTAGTGCATCTTATTTTGTATCCAGACTTTTCAACTCGATGTGGCGCTTCGTATGCAAATAAGTTAGAAAATAAAATAATTGTCCGTAATGTAGGAATCTGGCCACGTGACCCACTCATCACATGGCCTTAAATTAAGTAAAAATATATACGGATTTAAATAAAGTTGCTCTGAAATTAAAAAGTATGATTACATTCTGAAATTCAAATATTGAATATGTTTTATTACGTCTCAAGAAAATAAGAAATGTACTAAGTCGATAAAATCTGAATCATCAAATTACTCATGTTGAATACAGAATTACAGATTAACGTGTGTAAAAAAAAGTTACACTTATATTCTCCTTTCAAATTATCTCCTTAACTTTAAATGTATGCCTTGTACAAATCTGAAAAAAAGGAAATGTACTAAGTCGGTTTCCGTACACGATTCTGCAGTCCGGCATATCTTGCCAACTGCAGTGTACCCAATAAGAACAAGCTACCGAATAACAAACCTAGCTCACTGCACCGGGTATCTATACACAGCCTATACATTCATATAATGCACGAATATGATAAAAATACATAAATTACTGTGTACAAGCTTATTCAATCTTATTTACTCCTTTTTTCTAAATTTTTTTCGACAGTCTTATTATGAAAAGTACGTTTCGAGGCAAATACAGCTCATCACAGTACGTAAGACATAGAAAATACAATTCCATATTCAGTATGACTTGATATTGAATTCACTTGAGTTTTAGATTGAAGTATTATAATACGTATTTCAGGTAATGAAAAGTACACAAATAAAAAACTTTGTGGTATAATACAAGTTGAAGTCACAGCTGTTTGGCATACCGTAAAAAAATAATTCAAGTAGAAAAAAATTGAAGAACGATTAAAGGACAGAACAAGCGAAATTATTCTTCTTTAATGTATAATCTCAAAGGGACAGCATAAAATTATAAATTGAAAGGAAATAAAATACACATCTAGCATAAAAAATAAAATCAAGGATTCTGCATTTTTTTAAATTCCCGGATTTCCTTAAATTCCCGCATAGTAGACACCCTGAATATTGTAGGCCTCGCAATAATCCTTTAACCGTTAGGAGTCCGTCTACCGGCACTACTCCCTGCGAGTGAATTTTATGAAGAGTATCTCAACCGATGAACGTCGTCTATACCGCCTACATTCCTAAAAGGTGGAGGTTTTTAGGTCCCCTATTGATCCTTACCGGGTACAACTGGAGGAAAAAATATTTTCAGCATTAGCAGAACACTGCAATCTTGATTTTAAGTGTTCTTAGCAAACGTAATAAATATAAAAAGCATTACTTGCATAGTACCGTAGGACGCGAATATCGCAGGTTACAGTTTGTACATTTCTCAGTCCTTCATACACCTACCACACATTTACAACAGCAACAGCCTTAAGTACTTAGAGAACTCCCTTGCTAGGCTCGTGTTCATCGCATGTGCCACCGAGGCTCTTCCAGAGTGCGAGGCGCGAATCGAACCCGCAAGCCGACAGAGTGGGTCCAAAGCCTCCGCTTTAGCCCCCACGACCATCGTCCCACTCTTTCACTAATTCTAGTTTCATAATGAATATGAGTTGGTGTGCCACGCATATGTGTGAGATACGTCTGCGCATCTTAACCGACGATAGAAGCTGCGCCGTAATTCTCGACTTGTATACAAGTGTCATATTGCTGGAATCACAAAAAACGTAGATTCCGAACATAATATTTTTAAATTGCTGATTGCAAAATTAGAATATTTTTATGTTTGCTTTTTCATTCCTCATTAAGAGAAAGCAGGTAAAGAAAATCAGATATATACTCCGAACGGAAGGATAGGCCAGCTTCTGGTTGCCTTGAAAACTTGAATAATTTTTGATTAACATTCGTGCTGAACTATCTGTTCCAAATACGAATAGGAAATTTTTTATTTTTCTATTAAATATATCCTATTTTTCAAACAATCGTCTTGTCTCTTATATCGTATTGAAAGACTGTAAATATGGGAAAATAAAAAAATTTAATTTAAATAATAAAATCTAAGAGAAAATTAAAAACGATTGCAAAGCATTTCAAAAATTTCCAAACCAGAAAGACATTGCAAGATTGTAAGGCACATGAAACAAGTTAGCAACATTTTTTTAAACGTTACAAAAATTAATATAATTTTAAGATATTTATGAGTTTTAAAACTAAAGAATTCAGAAATATTTTAAAACTCTTTTGGTACGCTACTGGCGCGCACTTTATACCCGTCTCGTTTAATCTCCTGCTAGTATACTCAATTTCTCGTTTTTTATATCGCTTTAAGTATTATATCTGTAGTTGATAGACGCCCACATCCCCCGTGTACTCTGCAAGTGCTTTTCCTAGTCAGTTCTGGAACTTTAGCGGTGCTTAAAACTGTATTATAGGTTTTGCTAACCTCAAAGAGTCACGTGTTGTACTGTGTCACTTTTATAATTTGCCTCCTTTATAAATACGAATCGTGCTTTGTATCTGGATTGTGGTCTTTTTCTCCCGCTGAATCAAGTTGCATATGTGTCATCTATGCTAAAGGGCTTCTATTATTTTATAACTGATTAAAGTGTCCCTATACTATTATCTCTATTGTTTGGTCTATAGTTGTGCTCACTGTATCTGTAGATAAG
>JAAAKG020138052.1:0-12740 GCA_010014905.2 Druon quercuslanigerum
GTTGGCCGCAACTTGTACTACGCTTAAAATAATAATCATAAATCTTCATATTCGCCCATTAGAGTTGAGAGGGCCTGCCTGCTGCGTTTTTACGCGCATGCGCCTACCTATCACGGTCAGTCGAGAAGTCAGTGTTGCCAGATCAGGGGGTTTCCTACTAGATTTAGGGGTTTTTTGGGCCTTCAGTGGGAATTTTAGTGGGAAAAATTCTTTAGTCAGAAAACTCAGTGGCTTTTTTTCTTTTGGTTTTTTGTTCTATTTATTATTCCTTAAAACATTTTCTAATTCTAACCAGAAAAGAGAGAATTGATTCGATATTCCTTCTATTAGGTTATATGTTAGAATAAATGCTCAATTCCTGTTGGTCTACGCGTACTATTCTGCGTGTTTATTGTTAACGATGCATAATTACTAGATGTTTAGCAAATTATTTCTGCGACCGTAGCGCATATGAATTCGTAGTTCATGATTGGACACCCGATAATCTATATTCTAAAAAAGTCTTCTTCAGTAAGCCATTCACGTTTACGACGAACTCCTGTATGTGTTTTTGTCTATCCAGAAACAAAAGAAGAAGGCGAAGCTTTGTAGAAATGACGTGTAACATTAAAAATTCCAATCAAAGTGTACAAACTATTTTATAAAAATAAGTGCCGCCCATGTTTTCGAGAGTGTTTCAAAAGTATTTCTTACTTAATATAATTAAATTTTACGCAAATATTCGATTTTAAATAACGCGTGCTACTTAAAGTTGTGGTATATATACAAGGTCGTGACGTCACCTGGCAAAATGTCTGCTGACTGAGGGCTAAGCAATAATACTCGTGTACGTAATTTAATTTTAATGTAGAAAGAAATTTTTAAATTTAGGGGAATTCGTTTAGTGGTAAATGAGATAAAATCTGGGGACATTTTTCTTTTTTTAGTGGGAAATAAGATCCAATCTAGAGCGAAAGAGCCTCAGTCATCTGGCAACGCTGGGAGAAGTTTACAAATGGGGATTACTTCCCTCTGAGGATTTCGATACGACGAACACACTACCGAACACTCCATGGTAAGATATATATTTTTGCGAATAATTGCAGTAAATTATATCTCAGTAGTATTTAGCTATATTTAAAAATGTGCAATTATGTTTTTTTTTTTAATTTTAAATGTTGGAAAATAAAGTATAGTTAAATATCTTATCGGGAACATGTTTCCAAATACAAATTTGCAAACAAAAATTAATCCAAAAGAATTACAAATAACTAAAAAGAATTTAATCATTCTTTGAGATTTTTTCCTTGACTAAAACGGCCACCTGAGTCTCTTAGTCTTTTGAAAATTACTGCATTCATTTGGTGCTTTCATGCAAAAATAGTCATACTTTTTCGTACTTCTAAAAAGTTTCCCATCAAGGATTTAAATAAAAATTTATTTGATTTATTTCTTTAAATTATTTTTTGTGCAGTTTGTAATAACGAAGAAACCCTAACCTATTAGGGGTTTCAAGGGTTTAAAAATAGTGATTCATTTTTCTTTTGTTTTTCATAAATAGTATTAAAATAATTTTAATATCTTACACATCAGTTAGTTTTTTTTATAACTGACGCTTTACCCTATAGCTGATAAAACCCCTCGTATTAGTCCTTATTTAAAACGCATTTCAATGCAATATAAAACACTTTAAATTCCTAATATTTTAAGTCAAAATCTGTACTGAGTTTTCATCAATTTTTGAATTTTGAACTCATAACGGATCAATTTCTAACCAAGGATTAATAAGTTGCAATTTTCAGAGATAAAAATTAATTTTGAACCACAAAAAAAACCTAATTGTGAACAACAACAAAATTAAATTTGAAGCCAAAGAGGTAAATCTTGAAAAAACATGATTTAAAAGAAACTTAACAAACCCGAATTTTCAACATAATACATTAACTTCGTAACACAAATATGTGATTTTTTTAACAAGAAAAGTTTCTACCCAAAAGTTCAATTTTCAGAAAAGTAGTATAATCATTAATCTAATAGTTTAATTAAAACCAAAATATGCATTTTAACGGAAAAGTTTATTTACAACCGAATCCTAGTTAATTTTTTACCATGTTGTTAAATCCCTACTTAAAATAGACTAATTTAGTCCTAAACAGTTCCATTTTTAATAAAAAACGATACATTTATGACAAAGAAAATTAATTTTCTACCAAAAAGATCAGTTTTCTACCAAATAATTGAATTTTAAACTTATAAAGAATACATTTTTCATAAAAATGGCAAAGTGCAACTTTCAGATAAAAAAATTTATTTAAACCCCAAGAAAAAGCCAAGTGTAAAGAAAATTGTGTCATGTTAAAAAAAATCGATTTTCAACTAAATCGATGAATTGAATTTTCCACAAAAGAATTCAATCAAAAGATCAAGGTGAGTCTTAAAAATATGAATTTTTATAAACTAGTTTGACTTTTAAGCAAGTCGTTGAATTTCCCACTAAAAAAGATAAATTTTGAACCAAATAAATAAATTTTTAACCAACGAAATTAATGTTCTAGCAAAAAATTATCTTTCTCTATAAAAATCTTCCAAGCCTATTTAATAATAATATCTAATAATAAAGAAGAATACTAAAATAATAATAAATAATATCTCTCGAAATAGGACAAGCTGATGAATTTCAAAGCGGCATGGACGAATTATCTATAAAAAGGTTGAATTTCCAACTCAAAAATATTATTTTATAAGAATAATCTAATTTTCTACCAAAAACTTATATTTTCATTAAATTAAAGTAATGATTATAAAAAATTGTTTAATTAGAAATAAAATACTTTATTTTCAACCGAATAGTTGAATTTTTTACCAATTTACTGAATCATCAATCAAATTAGATTAATTTAGACCCAAACATTTGCAATAATTAAAAATCATGAATTTTCAACGCAGAAAATTTATTTTCGATAGGAAAAGATAACTTTTTAGCAAAATAAATAAATCTTCAACTAGAAATAATCAATTTTCAATCAGAAAATATCAATTTTTAATAAAAGTATTAATTTTAAACAAAAATTAAAAATTTACTTTGTTACTTAAAATTAATTATCTAAAAATAGAATAATTTAATTTTTGCACAAAAGATAAATCCAAAACCAAAAGAAGTATTGTTTTACACAGTAGTTCAACTTTTAGCCAAGCTTCTGCATTTCGACTCGAAAAATTTGACTTTTTAACCAAATATAGTTGCATTTTTCACAAAATAATAAAATTTTCAACCAAATACTAGAACTTTTAACCAAACGAGATGAATTCCGAACGAAAAGTATAAAAATAGCCTTTTTAGAAAAAACATTTAAGCGGTTCGCAAGCTTGAGCACGCCTAGAGCGCGCGACTGTTGGTTCTCGCGCTGCGCGCTCGATAATATATTTGTCTCGCTCGGCCTTTCTATGTACCCCAAATTTGTGCGCAAGCCTTTTAAAATGAAAGGTCCAAGAATCGTAAATTATCATTTGGTAATTGTGAATTCTCTTTAGTTGAAGCTGCCTCGGCTTTAAAGAACACATTCTCACCTTGTAGCTCGTGCTTCGCATTCGATTTCGTCGAAAATGCGAACTTTTCTGGATTATGTTTAATTCAATTAGTCTATATTCAACTATATCAGTAAAAATCTCCTTTTTAATGGTTTATTTAAAATTTGTTTCTCATTTTGCATTAAATTTTATTGTTAGCTATCCTGAAAAATGTATATCATTTTAACAAACTTATCTTATTGCCGTTCTTATTATCTTATTGCATTAGTATTGCAACAAAAGTAAAATTACTGTCTTATTTTTATCGATGAAAAAATGTGCATTTCATTAAAATAAATAAATTATTCAACATTTTACTACAACTTGTGTCATTGTGTCATGTTTCCATAAATCTAGTTTCTTTATATTCAATATAGATGGAAATTAGGCGAAAAATGATGCTAAATCAAATGTAATTGTAGTTTAAAACAAATTTGTAGTAGATATTTCTTGGTTAAACAGCTTTTGTCTTTTGATTTTGTTCGTCTCTTGTATCGTTTTTCCACAAATTCTTTTTAAAAATTTCATCTTATGTTTTAATTATTTTTTTTTGTTTAAATCTTTTTTTATAAAAAATTCATAGATCTTTTTAGGGTGGACGACTTTATTGTGTTAATTTTAGTTCATACCTTTAGAAAATGAACGTTTTTCTTCTTTTAGCCTTTTTCATACCATGCTTTGTTTGGCTTGAAATGTTCATTTTGGTTCATTTTTTTGGATGATCAAAATGCTATAACTCTGATAATTTTCATTTTTTTCTAAAAAAGCCATTGAACTTAATTGTTCGAGCTTCTGAGTACTATAAATAACCGTACATAGAATTTTTAAATCTTGAAAAAAATACTCTTCAATATTTTGAAAATGTGCTCACTTTTTGAATTTTCATCCAAAATAGCTGGTTTACGAACTTGTTCTCTCTTTTTAGGCTCTAAAAAGTATGTCAAATCAGAATTTAGTCTGACCAATCTGTCAAAAGTTATCGTGCCTACAGTATACAGGCTACAGAGTACAGACTACAGACCACAGACGTACAGAGAGACAGACACTTTCGTAAAACATGGAGATTTGATGAAAACGAACAAAGTGAAATTTTATATAAAACCAATACCTTCTCATTAAGATGAGAATGTGAATAGAACTATTCTTGAAAAGTTTATAAGGGACCCTACTTAAAATACATAACAGCTCAATAGGGGGAGGGGGGTTGAGACATTTCGTTACGATTTGTTACCCCTGAAGATTATCTTTTTAGTTATAAATTTTATTATTTAGTTGAAAATTTAACCATTTCTTAAAAAGAAATCCTTTTAGGTTGAAAATTCCACTGTGCTGTTAAACGATCGTCTTTTTGGGTTAAAAATGTAGATCTTTTTGTAGAACATTAAACTTTTGTTTCAAATTCATACTTTTTTGCTGAAAAATCAACAGACATCTTTTTTTGACAAAACTATTTTTTCTGAAAACTCGTCTTTTTGATATAAAAATTCACCTTTCTTGGAGTTAAAAAGTAAATTGGAATCTTCTTTCGATAAAAATTTAATTATTTTTATGAAGTTTTTTTAGTTTATCTGTTTTAGAAGAAATTTCATCTTTCTTGAATAAAAGTTCAATTCATCGGTTAAAAATTCAACATCTTATTTGAAAGTTTGTCTTTTTGATATTAAAATTCACCTGCTTTAGAAGAAATTACTAATTTTTTTTATTAAATTAAGTTGTTTAAAAAAGACAGACTTTTTGTTTAAAGTTAATATTTTGGTGTTTAAAAGTGAACTGAAATCTTTTCTGGGTGAAACTTCACCGTTAAAATTTTGTTTTTAATTTAAAATTCAGGTATTTTAAGAGAAATTTTGTCTTTGTTGGATATAAATGCAAATTTCCGGTTGACCACTTAACTGTTTTGTGAAGAAGACATGCTTTTTAGTTGAAAATTCCACTATTCCACAGTAAATTCACTTTTTTTGTTAAACTCATACCTTGGTGTTGAAAAACGACTGCATTTTTCTGGGTAAAACTTCTAGTTTAAAAAAAGATGTGTCGTTTTTTTTAAATTCATTTGTTTTAGTACAAATCTCATCTCCCTTCGATAAAATTAAAAATGAAGCTATTTGATTGATAATAATTAAACTATTTTGTTATATTTTCATCATTTTTGGTTAAAGAAATTCGTCTTTTAGGACTAAACATTCATTTTTTTGTAAGAAATTTATTTTTTGTTAAAAAGTTCATATTTTTATCTTCAAAAGTCAATTGGAATCTTCCTTGGATAAAAATTCAAGTATATTTTTGAAATTTTTGTTTCTAATAATTCCTCTGGTTTAAGAGAAATTTGATCGTCTTTTCGGTTTCAAAATTAATTTTTTTTCATGGAAAGTTATTTCTTGTTTGAAAGTTAATATTTTGATCGTGAAAATTAAATTCAAGATGTGGACCGAATAACCGGGCGAGCCAGTGAAACGCGTATAAGTATTCTCCAAACGATCCAAGTAAGTTCGAACATTTTTTCGTGTAAAACGACAAAATAAAAAATATAGTTTCGAAAAACTTCCAGCGAAGAATATGTAGACCAGACCATAAAAAAACCTTTTTCCTTTACTTGGACCAGCTATGATTATAACCTTGCAAGGCACGATTGTTTAAAGTGTCACGTCGAGAACTCTGTTTTTTACATTTTTTATCGTTCTTTGATTCTTATTTTAGTTTTTCTGGAATTCAGTTTTATCATTTTAGATACAAATAAAGTTTACATATTCTTCGCTGGAAGTTGTTCGAAACTCGAATTTTGAAAAACTTCCTCGCATATGGAAAATTTGAAGTCACAGATTCGACACAGCACTAATAATTAATTATTTTAAATAAATAAACAAACATTTGAACGTATTTAATGACTCTTTTGGCTTCGCTTGAAGGTAAAGTAGTTATGTACCAATTTTCAAATAATTTCCTTTTTTTGTTTCGGAAATACCGCGAGTTAAGTTTATAATCGTACGGATTTTCCGAGACTCAGGAAAAGCGGTAGGTAAGTTTTTTCTCCAAAACTATTATCAGGATAAAAATATAAATTTTACAAAAAATACGCGTTTTAATGTGTGATTTGATGACAAAAAATTTGGTCCTCACTTCGACCGTTTGAACAATACTTATACTGGTTTCACTCGCTCGCCCGGTTTTTCGATCCGCGTCTTCAATTAAAGTATTTTTTAACAAGAAAAGCAAATATCATGTTTTAAATGAAAATCCAACTTTTGGCTTAAAAATTCTTCTCGTTTGTTTGTTTATTTAAGTATATTGTTTGAAGGATTGGGTTGATTCTCGTTGGTTTGTTTGCATATTCAAGTCTTTAGTTGACAACTTAACTGTTTGGTCGAAAAGCCTTTTTTTGGTTTAGAATTATTTTTTTACTGAAAATGGAGCTTTGTTTTTGTAGGATTGATCTTTTTAGTTAAAAATGCTTCTTTTTTAGTAAAAAAAATAATTTTCTTGGTTTAAAAATGAATATTTTTGCTCAAAAGTCATATTATGGTGTGAAAAAACAATTTTTGTAGGGGAATTTCGTCTTTTGGCTTCAAAGTTCAACAATTTCGATAAACTTGTATTTTATTCTTGAGTGAAAAATCCTTTTGTTTCTCAAATGTTGTCTTTGGGTTAACATTTTTTTGTTTCTTATAACTTTCATCTTTTTGGATTTAAATACAAACTATGACATTTTTTGTTGGAAATTTATCTTTTTAGGTTACAAATTCAGCTATTATGTTCAAAATTGATTTAAATAAACTAATAAATTTGAAAATTTTAATTTTGTAAATTTTATCTAAGTTCGTAACACTTCTTCCACTGATTCCCATCCCCTGTTCGAACCAGAGTTTTTAGCGTGACCCCCTCCCGCCTTCAATTGGCAATGCAGTTAACGGACGGAAGTTTATCTTTTAAGCAAGTAAATACGGCTTATGTATTAATGTCATAAAGTAAGAGCTTAAATTCACACCTTCTACCGCTCCCTTTATTCACACTTGCACTTTCAACCCCAGACCCCTTACTCACCACACCCTCACTGTACTCACTCAACTTTTCACTTCTCCCCAGTCAAAAAAATGATCGCACTCGAAAAACACCGTGTAACCTCTATCGGTTCTGGAAACGGAAGCCAAGTTAAATTTTAGTTAAATATGTGAATTTTTGAATAAAATGATAAATCTATATGTCTTGATTAATTTATTTATAGGAATACATGAGTTTTCAACAGTACACGATAAATTTGTAAACAAAAATAGAATAGTTCCGTTTCTGGAATGAAAGCTTCTTAGGTGTCCCCTAAGGGTTTACATTTTTCGTGTATCTTCTTTCCTATTCCTTTATACACCTCCCACACACTTACTTGATGGTTGGAGGGGGAGGTGGTTTCCAAACTACCAAAACCAACATCCGTAAGTTCTTCCAGAGTGCGAGGCGGGACTCGAACCCTCGAATCAACAGAGTGGGTCCAAAGCGTACGCTTTAGCTTTAGTTTATTATTTTATGTTAAATAAATATATTTTTAACTAGAAAAATACACTTGCAAGAACAGAATTAAGTTTTCAACCAAATAAATGAACCTTTAACTAAGTAGTTGAATTTTCAATACAAAAATAATAAATTTCCATGGAAATACATCAGTTTTCAATTGTAAAAGCTAGATTTTCAACCAATGATACAAATTAGATTTTCTGTTTAATACAGTAATAGTTTACTAAAGGATTGAAAGATGAACAGATGAATTTTCAACAAAGAAGTTAAAATATAAAAAAATAAAATTTTACTGTCCTGGTCAAATTACCTGAAGCTGTAGTATAATGTAGTTTATAATATTCTGATCAAATAAAGTCCTTAGATACTGGGTCCGAAAAACGCTCAGGGATTATGCCGAACTCTCTGTTGCTTTTATATTTTTCAGTTTGGGACCCTGCAAACAATAATATCCATGTCTGATTGTTGAGAAAAGGATACTTTTTCGTGGGTGTTGTACCAAACTTAACGTTTCATGTATACCCGAGGAGCCACGGGCCTTCTAGGGCTGTTTGGCAACACGCACAGGGATCATGCCGAACTCGCTGTCTCTTTAATATTTTGTAGCTTAGGGCGTCCTGATCGATAATACTTATGTCATGCCCAACTCTCTGTCCATTTAGTCTAGTATTTTGCAGGCAGTTAAGGCAAGATTATAATGCGATCCAGCCAATGAAGACAAAATCGGGAAGTGTTTAAACTAGTTATAGCAACATTAGTGTATGGTATGGTATTGGATGACGCTCTGGTCAGTAAAGACAACAATGAGAATTAGTTTCCTCCAACAAGACGAGTTTTGATATATCATTCTACTGCTCCCTTTGACCCGCATCCACTCTATTATTAATCATAGATCTGCTTGGATACTTTACTGCTGAATGATGGCGTGCGTATCCTGAATACTACAATATGCTTGCTACATGTGCACGTCACCGACTGCCCGGCCCCAGTTTTGCAAGTACAGTAGTACCGCAATATAATAGACTAGTACCACGTACAGCATTGCAATACGTATATAAATCCCTGAATTGCTCTCGTGTTATGGGACTGATTGAATTGAACTCTTTCTCTGAAAACGTTTCTTCATTATTAAAATCAGGCTCATCAATCTTCGATAATTCACGTAGGCCTTAAAAAGATATTGCAACTGTACACAAGATAAGCGATAAGGCCTATTGCAAAATTCTAAACCTTGCAGTAGGACGTTTGGTATAAAGCCACTCACATCCAAATGTTCAGGACAAGAACGAGTTGATTCCGGTACGTAAATATTTTTTTTACAAAAACATTAACCCTACATTTCACCGGAAACCAGGTCACATCCTGCATTCTGTTGTAAAATATACAAGAACTATTTCTTCTTTGTTTTAAAACATTGAGTGTCAGAAAATTAGGGTCAGCTATTTCATCTTCAGCACGACGATAAACTGGGATTCGTTGTTTTTGCTCATTTTCTGCATCAGATATGTATACTAGGGCTCGTGGCTGTAAGGCGATGGCACATATGTAGCAACTTATTCTGACGGGCGGCATGACTAAATTCCAGGTGTAGAGAAATTCTTCAGCATTCCTTTTTATAAAGTTGACTTCAATATGAAACAAGCATTGCTCCAGGCAAAAAATACAAAAAGTTAATGCAGAATTTGTGTCAAGAGTAAACTACAAAGATTCTTTCAAAAAAAGGACATACACAATGTAAACAGTTTGGAAATTAACAATGAGGTTGCCATGGCGGAAAACCTCTTTTACTACAAGTCACCGATGCCCGAAATCTAAAAGTTTATTTAAAGGAGGCTTTTTCATTATGACAACTGAATTTCAAAATCAAAATTTTCAAAATTGACGAACAAAGGTTATGGATGGAATGTAGGGCTAATGTTGTTGTAAAAAAAACTATACGTAAGGTATTCAACTCGCTCTTATCCTACTAAACATTTGTTCTATATAGTAATTAAACTACCCCCACATACCATCCCCGTAGTTTAGTCTAGACGAAGTAATTGACTGGAAGGGTACAACTATGCACGAGCCCGTCTGTGCACGTTGATGGCCACAGGCACAACTGTGCACGTTGTTGGCCACAGGCACAATTCTGCACTGGGCCATCTGTGCACGTCTTAATTTCGACGTGCACAGTTGGAAGTCTTCCATCTGTGCACGTGAATTGTTAGTAGGGTAACATCTGTGCACGTCGACATTTAGTCAATTAGACATTTAGTCGACATTTAGACGTGCTCACACCCACGAAAAAGCATTCGAAAATCTTTTTTTAAGTTTCTTAAAAAACTGGTAATAATTATATTTATATAGATTAAAAAACAAAGTGATGAAACTGGTTTTATTGTATATGAAATCCTTACAAAATCTATAATGTCTAAAAATACTTATTTTAATATTAGAAAATGTATCTTTTACAATTTTATTTTAATTGTGAAAAAATTGTAATTGGAAGTTGATTATAAATAATTGTAAAATAAATTTAACAAAATTTATTTTATGAAAAATATCTCATGATTTGAAAAGAAGAAAAAAATTCTAAAGGTAAGTATTCATAGCATCTGTATGCCTGATGAACATATTTTAAAAATATTTTCCCTTGATTCTGGCCTGGGTCAAAGAGGATACAACAAATAGTCGTGAAATTTCAAATAAAAACTGTACTCTGTACATACTAATTTTTTCAATCAAGAATAATAACACTTTCATAGATATTCCTAAAATTTGTTTGAATATGATACTCATTGATTTTTATTAAAGAAATTCTTGTAAATAGTTGGTCATTTTTTAAATTTTAAGACATTTGATATTTTTGAAATATTTAAAAATATAAATGACTAAAAAATTTAAATTTAAAATTAGGTTTGAATCTCTTCCATTATTCTAAATATTTCTTAAATTTCATCGATTATTTACATTTTTAAAAACTTTTAAAGCTTATCAAATTAAAACATTTCGCTTTCTCCACTCTTCTTTTAAACTTTAGAAGATGGTTTGAAGTGTTTCAAAATATTCTTGAATTTTCTTTGAAAGTATATTTTTCAAAATAAAAAATCATCTAAAAATTTCACACGAATATTAGGACAATTACTCTTTTTCTTATCTTGTTAGATCTTCTAATCTTTAAAAATTAATCAAATTTTTCCTATTTTTTTTTAATTCTGCAAAATTAAGAAAAAATCCCTTTAAAATTCTTCAGATGCTTTGACAATGTCTGAAATCTTTTGTAATGTTTTAAAATAAACTATTGAAATTAATTTTTCGAAAGAAAAAAATATCTTAAATTTGAATTATTGTTGTGCCAAAGCTAGAATAAGATCAAGGATCAGTTTTGTAAATTATTCTCCTAAAATTTTGCTCCGTGTAGGAACCTAATAGAATTTTCTGAATATTACTTAAACTCATTAAATTTGGAAAGCACAGTTTTTAAACCAACATGAACATAACACAAAATTGAGCAACAAAATTCCGCAATTAGGCTTAATAATTATGTTCCTGATTTTTTCAAAAATTATATGATATGGCAAAATTGCAAAATTTTGTTGAAACTCTTTTGCACCATTTTTAAAATTTGTACAAAATATTTTTAAAAATTTGAGTTTTTTTTTTAATTTTCTCTCAGAATTCATTCCATTCCATTTTTGAATGAAAACTAAACTCTTTTGCAGAAAATTCAATTTTTCATTTAAGAATGTAACTATTTGCTATTTAGTATAATTCTTATTTTTTAGTTAAAAATTAATCTTTTCTTTATAGAACATTATTATTCTCGTTTGAAAATTGAATTTTTGCTTGATAATTTAACTCTTTTGTTAAAAACTCGATTTTTTGTGGTTAAAAAAACATTTTCTTATGATGAAAATTTAACTGTATCATTTTTGGTTGGTTTTTTTTTATTTAAAAATTTAAAAATTTTGTACAAAGTACAAATTATATAATTATATAATTATACATTATATTTTTTGTAAAACTTCCTTTCTTTTAGTATAAAAGGTTTGAAAGATCATGTACTTTTTGGAAACTAAACTATTTTGCTAAAAAGTTTTTGGTTGTAAATTTATTTTCTAAAAGGATAAATTAACCAGTTCTTGTTTTAAAATTTCGAATTTCTATTTTCGGTAGAAAATTAAATTATTTGTTTGCAAATGTAATTTCTTTTTGCTTGGAAATTTAAATATTTTGTTGAAAGTTTTATGTTTTGGGGTTGATAATTATTTTTCAACTGAAAATTCAACTACTCAATTTTTCGATGAAACATTATCATTTTAGTTGAAAATTCAAGTATATGCTGAAAATTCATGTATTTTGTTGCAATTTCGCTTTACACGAGTCCTGATGATTCTAAAGTAATTCGGGATTTCAAAACTGACATAAATTTGAGGAGTAGCTAGATCGTCCTTGGTGATGTCGGGCCAGCTCGGGTTCGTGCACGTGCATTTTCGGCTGGTCTTCACAGCATGTAGCAGAGCCAGCCCTATCCGACTCTCTAACATGCTCGTATTTCTTTCGGTCCTTATTGCTCGGAGTTTCTATCTTATAATTTTTGCCATGCGATGGCGCTTGCCGCGTGTGGCCCTACTTTGACATGCAATTGCATGTAATCAATGTAAAAACAGTGAACAAAACTGAATAATTTTGAAATAATAGACATATAATAT
>JAAAKG020138053.1:0-35232 GCA_010014905.2 Druon quercuslanigerum
ATACCCTCATTACTTATAACCAAAAGTTATCAGAGGATGAATGCCATATATTAAAAATATGTGCATTCTCTTATTATATACCATTGAGTACTTTCACATTTTTATCATTATAATTATATCAATACCTCCATGTTTTCATTGCGTGATTTTTCTTTTTCAATGAGAATATTATTTCAGATTTATGGTTTTTCTATGTTTTATGTTTTTGTTCTAGTATAGTCTCTGAATTTCATGTTTTAGTTACTTTATTTAGTTCAGTTTTTATTCCATTTTTTTAATGATTGTAGCGAAGGATATTTTGAATCGTTTCATAATACTAAATAAAATAATAAGTAAAAAACTACTTTCCATGAAATTTATAAAAAATGCATTTCCTTCGGAATCCAGTTTTAAACTTTGGTCAACATGTGTCTTGTTACGAGTTGTCTGGGTCAGGATGAATTAGTGTCGCTCGTAAAAATTGAGTCATTTATCGTTTTTTATAACAAGAGTAAACAATAAATTTTCGTTCGCATTTTTGTCCCCTTTTGACACTCTCTGTTTTCCCTCTTTATGTAACAAGTATATCTTCTTGAGAATCCGACAATCTCTAAGAAGTTTTCTTTCGGTTTAAAAAGTTAGTTT
This sequence comes from Druon quercuslanigerum, assembly GCA_010014905.2. Taxonomy (NCBI): domain Eukaryota; kingdom Metazoa; phylum Arthropoda; class Insecta; order Hymenoptera; family Cynipidae; genus Druon; species Druon quercuslanigerum. Next base: position 625 of record JAAAKG020138053.1, read on the forward strand.
CACAGACTACTCTATGGTTAGTTTACGTCGAGATTTTACACGCTGCACATCAAAAATATATCTTTTCTGTTCGTGCTCATTTTTAATCATTTTATGTTCAAACAATATATAATATTGAATTTTTAAAGTGTTTTTTATTACAATAATCATAATCAGTGACAGAACTATCCAGTGTGTGTTTCTAAAACAGCTTTCAAAAAAAACACAGGGAGTTACTCATTTTTACATGATTGCTAAGACAATGTTGGAATTAATCATTTTTCAGAAAATATCCATTGAAATATTTTCTTTTTAGGTTAAATCATCTTTTTGTATTATACCTTAGTTTATCCTATAAATTACTTCCTGATGAGGTCTAAATTGGCCTCGAAACATGTTGGTCCCCAAGTAGTATAAAAAGGACGGAGAAAGAGAAAGAGTGAGAGGTTGGTTTTTGGCTTACTCTTTCCGTTTTTCTCCCTCTTTTTTCTTTTTTATTGATATTTATGTCTTCTTCATGAATCTTTTTCATGTACTTTTGCATAAAATTATTCTTGAAAATATTGATTATTTTCCAATCTCAAAATACGAAAAGAGATTAATCATAAATCAAAAATATAATAGTAGACTTTTCAATTAATAAGTAAATAAACTTTTAACCAAAAAAAAATGAAAAAAATAATAGGACATTGAGAAAAGAGTGTGAAGCCTAAAAATATGAAAGTAAGGGTCAAACTCATTAGGTAATTATTTAACTGTACCGTCTACTATATGTCCAAAAAGTATAGAGATTTTAAATTTAGTACTGATTACAGAAAAAATCTCAACAGGAAAAAATCTAAAAATTTAAAACAAATTGCATGTTGCAGATAAAGGTTTTTCCTATACTGATACAGAGGTTTAAAATTTGCATTCAATTAGTAATTATTTTCTGATGAGTGAAATGTCGCAAAGTACCATTAGCTCACGATCATTTCAGAATAATCAGTTTTAAATAGCTGTCAGTCGATGAAAATAAATTACAAAAAATCTGAAGAAGAATGTCAACTTCTTTGATCCTTTTATGTGAAAAATTGTAAATTTTAGAATCAGAAATAATCAATCGCACATTTTTTTTTTCTGAAAATGGTGCCTGTATTGTTAGCGAGTTAAAGGTTGCGCTTCAATGTTTAAAAAATTATTTTCTTTCACCAAAAATACAAAGGGCTTCCTAATTATGGAAGCAAGCGCACTCCCAACACGACACGTTTTGTGTGCTACTGCAACTCTTTTATAACAAATTATTATTTCTGACTCTTAAATTTTCCATCGTGCACAGAAAGAATCGAAGAAATTGATATAATTTTTGCTGTTTCTTTGTTATTTTTTTTTTGAGGACTAACAAATATTCAAAGTTGAGTATGCTGAAATGATCGTAAGATTATAGTAGGGAATTGTTTTATAGGTTGGGACACGGCCTATTATTACTATTGATACTAATATGTGACCTGTACTAACTTCCTCTGCTTTTTAACCGTTTACTGATCAGAAAATAATTGCTAATTGACTAAAAAATTATAAAACTCTTAATCAGTATACGGAAACCCTCCGCATGCAACATGTACAAAAATTAAGTTCCCTATATTTTTGAACTGATAGTATAGAGAACCCCTAATGGGCGGACCACGGTAATTTTCACACTATGAGAAAAAAAGGCCCCTTTGTTTCAATTAGCAGAAAATCAATGAAACTTGATTTCGCTAAACACCCTCATATCGGTCTTTGATGATTGTATAAATAAAAAAAAGAGATGCAAACAAAGCTATTGTGCGGTAGGTTTCCTCGATAAAAGCGTGACGTATTTCTGTACCCACAGGGGCGCGTACACTACGGGATGAATTTGTTCTGGCTCGGCCTCGCGCCACAATGCCATGTGTTGCATTCAGTGGGCGCTGCCCTCCGGTAAAAAAGGCGCCGAACTTCAACAGCACGCATCTGGCTAGCGGGATGTTTCTTGGTGCAAACGACGTTCTTTCGTCGGACAATTTAGAAATTGGGCGTCATTCAACTCATCACGAACCAAATTGGCTAAAACGAAGTATTTCTTCTTTGAAATTTTATATCGATATTGTCTTCTCGGAAAAAGCCTGGAGAAAAAATTCTATTTAGAAACGAGAGAATGATTGATCATTATCATTAAACGGCTACAGGAACGACCTCACAAATCAGGCTTGCAATCTAAATTTCAAATAACCATTATTAGTCATGCAGGGAAAAAGTTTTACCTTGTTTCTGGCTTAATCTTTCTACACACTCAATTTAACCTACTTTTTGGTTGTAGTTCGGTCATAAAACCGCACATACTGAGACATCATGTTTCATATGACTGAGGGTTTATTTTTAACAATTTAAACATTTTTAAATAGAATCAGTGTTGTACCTGATATGCTTCTACCAGAAAACGTATTTGATAAATTTTGTAAATAAACAAATAACTGCGTTATTTTCAATATTTATAATGTCCCAGCCTGTCAAAATGGTCACCCCTGTCCTAAAAATGTAATATTTACTCTTTTTGGTTTATAAACAGTGACTCTACATGACCGGAAAATGCCTGGGATTTTTCTCTAAAATTTATGTATTTAAACGCAAATTGAAAGTGATTTCATATATTTTATCGCTTCATTTTTATTTGGCACAGGCAGTTTTTGAAGAAATCATAATTTGTATTCTGCATAGATAATTTTGCAAAAGATTTGCTATTCTGACTTGGAACCGGGAGTTTTTGTAAAGAATTAAAATTTGGGCTTTTCAAGAGCGTATTCTTAACGAATTATAATTTTGTATTGGAATAGATAAATAACTGTTAACAGGGAATGTGATATTTTGAAAAATAACATAATTTTTAAATTCAACTATTTTTTATTAAAAATTATTTGTTGAGGATTCATCTTTCCTGCGGCTGAAAATTTAATTGCTTGGTTAAAGTATAACTACCCACATTAATTGTTAACCACTTAGTTAAGAAAAGACTTTGCGTTTGAGGAATTATTATGTAGCTGAAAATCCATACCTCTTTGGTTAAAAATTAATTTTTCTTCGCTTGAAAATAATGTTTCTAACTGAGTTCAGTTAAATAAAAAAAATTTAACTATTTCATCTAAATTTTTATAATTTTAGTTGAAAACTCATCTCGTTGTTTGAGAGTTAAATTTCTATGTAGAAAACTCTTCTTTTTTATTGAAAATTATTTTTCCAATTAAAAATATAACTATTCCTTTTTTGTGTCGATTGATTTTTGCGAATTAAAAAGTTTAGAATTTTTTAATGCTGAAAATGTATGTAACTTTTCTATTTTTCGTCGAGCATTGGTATTTTTCAGTTAAAATTTGTCGTTTTCGGTAGAAAAATAAGCCGTATTTGTGATTTTTTTATTTAGAATGCTACTGTACCATTCTAGGCAGCAATTTTTTGGGTAATTTAAAATTCCAGTTACTTGGGTAAAAGTTGAACCACTTTGTGAAAAATTTATCTATTTTTTCAAAAATGCCTTCTTTACCCAAAGATGTAAGTTTTCCATTTTTCGTTAAAAATTGATCTTTTGCATTAAAAATTTGTCTTAATTGGCAGAAAAGTAATCTTTTTTAATTTTCGCTTTTTTCGCTAAAAATACAACGGTTTGATTAAAAATTAAACTTTTGTTAAAAATTGGAATTTTTGGATTAAAAATGCAATTGCTTTACCACAAATTTATTTTATTTTGCAAAAATCTTTATTTGTGGAAAATTTGTCTATTTCGTTAGAAAATTTAACTTATGGGTGTAAAGTTGAATTACATTTTTGAAAATTCTTTTTTTTCGTTAAAGGTTCATCATTTGAGTTGAAAATTCATCTCTTTGCTTGAAAATTAAATTATTTCGATGAAAATTCATCTTCTTGGTAGAAAATTATTCATTTCGGGCTGAACGTTGGAAATTTAATTTTTCTTTTCAATGCAAATATTCGATTACAATTTTAACTATTTTACTGAAATTTTACTTTTCGTATTAAAAACTCCACTCTGTTTTTGGTTAAAGCATAAAATTTTTTTTTAATTTAACTAGTTGGACAAAAAATTAATTTTTGTAGTACAAAATTCTATTATTTTGTTAAAAATGCAAGTTTTTGGTTAAAAAAGAATATTTTTTGTTTGAAAATTCAATTGTTTTGTTGAAAATTCGTCTAAAGTTTAAAAGATGGGTCATTTTCGATTTTAAATTCACATTTTTAAAGGAATTAAAAAAGTCTTCTACAAATTTAATTATTTTCTTGAAAATATTTTTTGTTTAAAATTTGATCATTTGGTGGCAAATTTCTTTTTAGTTTGAAAATGCAATTATTTTTAGAATAGTTAATTATTTTATTGAAAATTGAGATGGAATTAGCCAAAAATACAATAACTGTCTAATATGAAACAATTCAAATCAGAAAAATTTCATTACATCCATCATTAAACATGCATTTTTCACTGTAAAAAAGGTACCTGAAAAATGTATTGTTTCGCCCTGGAAAACTTGAAAAAGTCCTTGAATTTTTTTTAAGACAGGCTAAACACTGACTATATAAAAATCCGCAAAAGCATTTATGAGAAAATGCAAAGGCGGCAGTGAGATTATTATAGAAATTTGAATACATTATCGAGGGATTCCACGTTAAGATGAGGTCTCTTCGTGCATGTCCGAGAATGATGGACGTACCCTGACGAGAAATAATATCCGGCACATACACCTCCACATATGACGAAGAGCTGTTGACGCGCTCGCAGTGGGAATCTTCGGGCACCCCATACACACAGCAAAGAAATGCAAAGAATAGAATTATTAAGTAGATACATTGACCCTCATAAAGCGGCGAAAAAAAGCCTCAGGCTCGTTTACATCGACTAGTGATCGATCGTGCACCGTTTGCTCGCGAGACTCGTTCCGAAATGACGACCGGATAAATATAAGAATAAAAGAAATCGATAATCCAATGAAGGCTGGACGACTTGAAGAAAGAGGTGAAATGTCAAATCAATTTGAAAGGGTGAAAGTGGCAGTTTTAACAAAGAAGATGTGGCATAACAAAACAAAGATTGAATGAGCTTCTATCTAGGTGCAGACTTTTGATGGCAACTTTTGAAAAGAGTCAATTAGAAACAAACGGGCGGGTTCCCGTCAATTCTAGACAAACATGCATCTGTGGTGTTCATCTGATGGTCATATGATGATCATATGATGATCATGCTCTGATGCTCATCTATGATGGTCAAGGATGATTGTCCTTAATTAAGATGAATGAAGCTTTGATTCGTTGAATCGGTTACTACAACTCCAAATTATTAAAAAAAAATCGACATTAATTTAGTTTATTTGAAATCATTATAATTCTGATGACTTTTATTGGGTAATTTTTTATATTCATAGAGCAAGGTATCTTAAAACTGTCTGAGAGTTTTTCTGAGGCGATGGATGTGGCTAAATCAATATTCATTAGAGAGTAATCCAAATTGGTATTATTTCATCAGTCCCATTGAGATCTCACTGGGATCCCGGATAAGGTCTCACTAATGTTCTAGGTATGAGATACATGACTAATTAGGTAATATCTTTTCTTTACATTTTTTAAATTCCAAAAGGTGATGAGAATTTTGAAGGGGGGAAAGTACCGAAAAGTTCCACTTGGTTATTATTTGAAAAGTCCTGAATGAGTTTTGGGACATAAGTACCAACAAAGCTATTTTTTTAATTTTGTACAATTGGTCTAAAAAAGTTCTGTTGAAACGGGAAATACGGGAAACTTGTAAAGCAGTTTAGTGCTGTTTCAGCAGTACTTTTTTGTTACAAAAGTCACATGAGCACTTGTATATATTTTAGAACAATTCAAATAAAACTTTTCTAGTACTTTTGTATCTAATTATTCTTTAAAAATTTCTTAAGAAAATTTTATAGTTAAGTACTGATTTGTCATCTTCATAATACTGGACCCCAATGGTAATTTTTGTACTCGTGTAATCACTGGATCATTACGAAAATAATAATGATTTTAGAAAGTCTGAAATTATTTCTGAGTCAAAAATAATTGAAAACTTTCCAAATAGGACTAAAGTATCAGAATAGTTTTCAATATCTTTGTTTCGCGAGGACTTTTTTAGAATAAAAGCACCGCAAAAATCCAAAATAGTTTTTAGTAGGCTTTTTTAGGACAAAAGTGCCGAAAAAGGAAGATTTTATTTTTGTCGGAATTTTTCGCATTTGTACTGAAAAAGGTCCTGTTTAAAAGGGTTATATTTTTATTATTTTTGTTATTTCTCTCGTGGAAAAAATTTTTTTCGAAATAAAAGAAAAGTTTATGGGGGCGTTTTCAATATTTCTAAGTCTTACCAGCAAACGTAAAAACTGAAAATAAAATAAAATGGAAGTTTTATAGTATTTTTGCCTTAACGATTATTTAGGCCTCACAAAAATTAAAAAATGGATAAAGTGGGAAATTTCCGCTACTTTTGTCCTGAAAAGGTCCTCATAAAATGGAAAATTTTTGGATAATTTTGTCTTATTTCAGATGTAGTTTTTTGGAGACATAAATTTGGTCAGTACTTGTAAAAGTTTCGAAAAAAATAAAATATAACTATTTTAGTACTTTTGTCCCAAAAATAATTAAGTGCTTGAACTTTTTATTTATTTATTTTAAGTTAAGTAAGTCTGTACTTATACTTTCGCCTTAAAAAAATCTCTGGTGCATCTCTTCAAAACTTGTAATAATTAAAAAAAAAACATCAAATAGAATTTGTCCAGTAATTGTGCCTCAAAAATTATTTAGAACTTTTAAGAATTTAAACAAATATACGTTAGACTTTTCTGTTACTTTTTTACTAAAAAATTAATTCTAAAAAAAAAATTATTTGGACTTTTTCGATACTTTCGCCTCAAAAAAAATCCCACCGGCACTTGACAAAATTAAGAAAAAAAATCAAATCTAACTTTTCTAGAGCTTGTGTCCCAATATTTAATATTTAATATTGTATAGAAAAAGTTTTTTTTAAGGAATTAAAAAAAATAATAATTAATAGAAAATAATTATGTAATGGAGTTTCACAAGAAGACTCGTAAATAATAATTTTTCTCATACCTAGTACTTTAGCGGGATTTTATCAGGGATCCTAATGGGATGGAACTTTTTTTACTTACAGAGATTTGTTAAAGAAAAGGGTCAATCCTGTGATTATTGAACGTTTATGATCAAAATGGAAAAAATTTCCTAATATTTTATTCCAAATTTCCTAAATTATAAAAGTTTTTTGCATTTAAAATTTGTATACAAATTTGTATTAATTTTTGTGTGATAAAAACAAATTCTTCACTCAATTATTTTAATTTTAATGATGTGCTATTAATGATTCTATACAGTTTGGGCCCCAGTTTGTCCATTTATTTTTGGTTTAAATTGACGTTTTTGCCATTAATTTTAATTAAAAATATAAAAATTATCATTATTATAACATCAAGCCAAGATTTATTTAAAAATCTGAAAAATTATTATATATTAATATATTCCTTCAAGTCTTTTTTCCAGGTTTCTTCAGTTTTTTATTTAATATTATTGTATTATGCATCTATTATTACTTGAAATTTTCCATTTAGCGAGAACCATTTATGAAAAATAAAGTTAAATTTCAGAAAGCCTTTAAAACTAGGTACATAAAATGATGCAAACTTTACTTTTTTTTGTAAGGAAACTGTATTATCATTAGAAAGTAAGAAAAATTCTGGACGTCTTTTTCAGGTTAGATGAAGCTGTAAGATTACAAATTTGTTAATTAAATTGTTTCTTAAAAAGGATTTCCTTTCGCTAAAGAGATCGAGAGAAAAATCATTTTTCAGAAATACACACATTATTTTTCCAGGTGTTCAGAGTCAAATGTTTCAAGGAATCTGTATTATCATCAGAGAAGAATAGAAATTCTCCACGTATTTTTCAGACTAAGTAGAGCTATAAACTGAAAATTTTTATGATTTATTTTTTTCTGAAAAAGATCTTCTTCTTTCACTCCGCTGGGAATCGAACCACAAAACTTCCGGTTGCTGGTCGGGTGCTTTCCCGTTAGGCTACTAAAGAGATTAATAAATTAATTCAATAATTTATGTAATAATAAATTTAATAAACTTTCTTTGGCGAATCGCAGATATCTCCAACGGACTCCGTAAAAGGAATCACCTACCAGGCCTATGACTCGGAAAATTTTCCTCAATTCGAAGTATTCAACTGATAATCAACCATGGTTGAATAATTTTACCTGAAACGTTTGGTACCCCGCAGTTTTCCCTGTGAAGAAATTCTAATTTATTTACTCGGAAAATGTTCTCAGTGACATCTAATATATTTGAATTGAAGATTATAAATTAAATGAGGTGTAAATCTTAAGAATTTCCTGCCAACGAGGCACTGGATTCACTCGAAAATAAAAATGATTACCCTAACAAATCGTTTCGCATTCCAAAACAGTAGTAAGAGTCGTTGATCGCCTCGTGATACAGCATCTTGATCTGCAATCTAAATCGCGTTGACCGAAACAGGTAACTTTTGCAGGTGCACGGCGATCCCAGCATTTGATTTTGCACGGGAAATCCATCTTGCGGCCTTAATGATTCGCACCTTGGGGACTCTGAATTTCTCTCAGTCTACTCTCAGATTCTCTACAAATCGGGAACGTGGATTTCTGGTGAAAAGGGGGAAGAAATGAAAGGGACCTGAAATCGGCGTCTATTCCATGCCCTTATTTGTCCTAGGCATATGTTACACCACTGCCACTGTTATCGCGATACTGCGTACTCTGACTTTGGAAAATAAACGGTCTCTGCAGAAGAAGAAGGATGTGTTGCTTGCTTCCTAATTTAGGGAAAATTTCTGGAAAAAGTTGTCTATGCTGAGATGACCAAGAACGGAACCTTAAAGAGAAGGGGAGCAGAGTTTATGGCCTTCTGTTTATTATATTTAGACAAGAGTCTTTGAAAGCATACAAATCAGAAAATTTGAGTAAATATACAGCACACAAAAAGTTTAATTTAGAGAAGTATGTTTTAAAAAAATGGTAAAGGAAAGAGAAAAAAGAATCAATTAAGGCAGGTAGTTGAAACTGAGGTAAACCTTCCGCGTTGAATTACAGATATTTTCGGCGGACACCGCTAGAGGCAACACGTTACATGCTGGCAAATACACGGTTTTTTGCTATATTCAAGAACTTTTCTCAACGTGAATAAATGTTTTTTATAAAAACCAATGACGGCATTGGATACTAATACTCTTACACTTTAAAACCCTACTTTCTTTTTCGTGTTATCTTTATTTTTGACGGAGATATCATTCATTGAAGTTTTATACTTTATGATCACTTTGGGAAATCGAAATAATTTACTCGAAAATGATTGAATTTGATTTTAATAGTAAAAATACAGACTTCGAATTAATCTCAGTTCGGATTTAGCACAAAAACCACCCCTAACTGGGGGTTGAAAAATAAAAATGTTCCAATTTTGCAACCTCTGTTTAAAGTTATTTCGTGCACTAATGAGGATCAGGAAGCCTTATTTATACGTTCTGAGACCTACGAAATGACACTTTTTTAACGTAGTTATATTTCATATTTCATATTTTCAACCCTCCAGTCAGGGGTGCTTTGGAGGTCGAAATGATTTGATAATTTCTACAGACATTTTTTGTGACCTGCAGGTGTACACATCCAGAATAAAAGTGGAAAATTTCATAAGAAGCAGAGATAAAAATTTTTTTATTTTTCAAATCCTAATTAGGAGTGGTTTTTGGGGGTAGAGCCCAACTGAGATTATTTCCAAGTGTGTTTTTTTACTATTAAAATTAAATAAAATAATTTTTCAGTAAATTATTTCGATTTCCCAAAGTGCCCACTTTTGGTACTTCAAATTGCAGAATCATAAAGTAATAAACTTCAATGAATGATATCTCCGTATATATCACGAAAAGGAAAATAGATTTTTAAAGTGGAAGAGTATTTGTTTCCAATGCCGTCATTGGTTTTTCGAAAAAAATTTATTCACGTTGAGCAAAGTTCTTGAATACATTTCTGAAACCAGATTAGGATTCTGTGCATCAAAAACCTTCGGGTAGGTATGGTCGCCTTTCTAGGTTTTTCCAGTTTTTAAATTTTGTCAGCCTGTGTAATATTGTCGAAACATAATTTTGAAAACGGCATTAGAAAGTAGTCGTTAAGAGCTTTATTTTTAATTTGCTAAATATTTTTTAAACTTGTTTTTAAAAGTACTGGTCCTGAGGACAGTTGAAACAAAAATTTAATTTATTCATTCTTGCTCAATCACTTGCAGTATTTTGAATAATGAAGTTATAAAAAATCAAAAAGCAGATTTCGAAAAATTCAAAAAAATAACATATGCAACTTTAAAAAAATTATTATGTTATCTTATCGTGTATGTTATAATTAAAGAAAGTCACAGGTTCGTTTCTCCCATTTCAGAGTCGAACGGGCGATATTCCAATGATTAAGTTGAAGTAATGTATGTTTATATTTTCGACTCATGTACTCGATTTCCAGGTACTAGAGACTAAATGAATGACTGCATTAAGTTGATTTTTGCAACGAAAAATGTTTTTTTCTTCATTTCATACTTTATAATGAAAAAATTAAATGATGACTTAATACACTAAAAACTTCACAACAAAGTGACGTAAAATTTTTTTTAAATAGTTGCATATGACAATTTTTAAGCCCTTTTGAAATATGCTTTCCGATGTTTTCTAACTTCATTACTCAAAAAACTGCCGTTTTCAAATTTTTTTTGACAATTATTCACGAAGATACGCGTGTTGAAAGTTGGACCGAAAAATGGATCACCCATCCAAAATTAATTGCCGGTACTGTAACTGTCACAAATTTAAATATAGAATATTATTAACTTTTTTTGTTTTAACTTATTTTTAACTTATTAGCTGTAATATATCTATAAGTATAAGATGCATTTTTTATTATTAAAGCACTTGAATAAATCAATTCTAAATAAATTAGTTAAATACAATATATCTTAACACAAATCTAAATATATTAGTTTAAAATATAAATTGTAAAAAGAATTATATAAAAATTCTTATAAAAAGATTGTTCTTGTTTGTGCATGCAAAAATAAATAAATAATTTTTCCACTATTTTCAGCGTGTTTAGTGAAAAGATCCCCTTTTTTTTAGCTCCTTCTCTGCTGCCATCCCTAGGATTAAAAATTTATCTCTGGTAGAAAAATCATCTTTTTTGTTAAAAAGTTTAATTTTTTTCATTTAGAGTCTACTATTATTCTTTCGGTTTAGAAATTATTTCCTTTAGTTGATAATTTCATTATTTTGTTGAAAATTAAATTATTTGGTTGAAAGTTGAACAACTATTAAGAAATTCATTTTTTTAATTAAAAATATATTTCTTTAGATAGAAAATTTAACTGTTTCATTAAATATTAGCTTTTTCAATAAAAATTCAACTGTTTTGTAGAAAACTTTTCTAAAAATATCTTTCTTACTGGCAAATTTGTCTGTTTGGTTTGGATATTCATTACTATTGGTAAAAATTACAACTGTTAGTTAAAAATTATTTGCTTCGTTTAAGGATTTAACTATTTTCTTTAAAATTAGTTGCGATTAGTTAAAAATTTCTTCTTTGGGTTGAAGATTCATTTCTTTGATTAAAAATTCGTAACTTTTTTTTTTGTTTGAAAATTAATTTTTATTTAAAAAAATTGAACTGATCCATTTTTTCTTAAAACTTGAATTTTATCAATTGAAAATTCACCTCTTCTATTTGAGATTTATATATCTTGTTAAAAGTTTCCGTTTGTGTCAGAAAAAAGTTAAACTATTTTGTAGAAAATTCATCTTCTTGGGTTGAAAATTCATATTGTAGTTTTGAAAATTTAGCTGTTTTATAAATCAGTCTTATTTTTGACTTGAAAATTTTAGAATTTGGTTGATTTTTTCTATTTTCTTTTATTTCTATCATTGTATAACTGTTTTCAATTTTTTTAGTGCAACTATTTTAAGACTTACGAAGAATATTGATTTTAACATTATTTTGTGTAACTGGATTGTTTCTTGCTGTCGCTTTTAACCAATTAAAAAAAATTGTTGAATGGTCGAAATTAAAAACAATGAATTAGTACAGGATATGTTTTCCACGACAAAACAAATAATTATTTATTAAATATTCAATTGTTTTTTTAGAAATTTGGTAAGAAACGATCGTAAAAAAAATATGTTGAAAAAAATGGTTAAAATAAACGTGTTTTGTAAATTTTCTCATTGAAAATAATGTTTTGATGTAAAATCACGTCAATTTTATAATCCGGATACATATAATGAAAGAAAAGGTATCATTTTTAGAGATCACTTTCTCAAATAAAAATGTGGCTTTAGATAATTCCTTCACTAACTTATAACAGAGAACCCAAGGATTTATGTTTTTTTTTTTAAATTTAGTTAAATCCCTTTTAATTATTTTTCATTTATCCTGATTTTTCTGAAAGATCCCAGGAATGAACTAATTTTAATGTACCTTTTTTAGATTAAAATTTTTCAATCACCCGGAATACTTTTAAATTCACCTTGAATTTTTATGGATTTTTTTAAAGATTCTTATTCACTAATTCTCTTCACTCCCCTTTATCTGAAAGGAATGGATTTTTTAAATGTTATTGTACTCACTTAAATTATTCTTAATTTATCTTGATTTTTTATTATATTTTTACCGAATTCTCTTGAATCCTTATATTTTCACAGCAACTGTATCAATGGAATATTGTTTGAAATTGTATCAAATTAATTGAAATAATTTGGAATTTATCCTAAATTCTTAATTTATTCTGAATTCTTCCTAATTCTGTTGAATTCTTTTGAACTTCTTTCAATTCGCACTGAATTACTTTTAATTCACTTAAATTATTCTCAATTCACTTAATTTTTCTCAATTCATTTTAAATTTCATGAACTCCATGCATTTTTTAAATATTTATTTATTATTCTTATTGTTAAATTCGCTTTAAGCTTTATGGATTTCCTTGAATTCGTCTCATTTGTTTTCAATTCCTCTAAGTTCCCTCCAATTTTACTCAACTCCATTGAAATCTTCTAAATTTTTAATTTTTGTTTAATTACATTCTTTGAAATTCATATGATTTTCATCAAAGGCTGTTCAAATAGACTTGCATTTTTCTACATTTACTACAATTATACTGATAGCAGTGAAACCTTCTGGATTTTTATCAAAGGATTTAAATTAATTTCAAATTTACGCTTAATTTTTATTAATTTATCCTCAATTCTTTTAAAGTGACTTAAATTTTTTCTAATTCACTTAATTCTACTCAACTAAATGAAATAGTTTTTAATAGTTTCTTTACCCTCAAGTTTTTTAAACTCACCTTTAATTTTTAGGCAGTTAATCAAATTATTTTGATTTACCTTGAATTCTTCTAAATTCACTCTAATTTTATTGAAATCTGTAGAAAAATATAGATTTCATCCATTTTTTTTGAAATATATCTCGATTTTTTCTAATTTCATCGAGTTTTTCTCATTGTCCTTAAATTCCTCTAAATTTTCTTACATATCATTTCATTTATTAGTTTAGTTTTTGAATTTATTCTGAATACACGGAAACACGATCCCGATTATTTACAAAAAAATGACATAAAATGTCTTTTCGTATATGAAGATCCGAAGAAGAAATAAAGAAGATGGTTCGGACCGAAAGAGGGTCCTCAAGTATAGGAAAAATCGTGTTTTTAGAGACTATTGAGGAGATGAAGAGGATCTCTTCTTTTACCTGAATTCGGGTTCAAAGGAACGGGAAAAAGCGCCCAATGAAAGGGATATTTCGAAATGAAAAGAAAAATCGTAGCAGATGGATTGGAGTTACGTATAATACATCTGGCATTCAATATGTTTCAATAGTGTTTTTTTTAGAAATATTAAAACTTGTATCTTTATATGTATAAAATTATAAGATAGCATCTGTAAAACGCTTTGAAAATTTGTTTAAGTGTTTCATTTCTTCAGCGAAAAATTGAAAGTTTTCAAACACTGAGAAATCTATTTTGTAGAATTAAAATTTTGTTAAATAATTAACTTTTTTTAATTGAGTTCAAATCATCTACAATTATTTATAATTGTGTTGCATCCCGATTCGGAAATTCGTCTTCGAATTTTCGAATTCCAGTTTCGCATATTGTGCCGTTTGAGTTATCATAAAGTCGATCTGCCACATTAAATTTGGTTTATTTAGCAAATTATAGCTAACATTCTAGTGGCTGAAATATTTCCTAAAAATGTGCAATGTTATAATTTTATTTAAAAAATGTGTCCGTATTGACAGCTGAACGTATTACATTTTTTGTTTCTCTACACTTCAGAATTATCATTGCTTAGTTCTCAGAATTTCAATTAAAAATTTTTCAAATGTTTATTTTCTTTAATATTTATTTATTAAAATTGAATTATATTGAATCGTGTTTTCAAGGATTGTTTTATAAAAAAAATGAATTTTTTATTCCTCAAATTAAAAATTGTTTAATTTTCTAGCGAAAAAAGGAAGGCTACTTTGATTAGCATATAAGGTACCTGTTAGAGTATGAAATTTTCAAATATTTAATTTTGGAAATTGAACATTCGGATTTAGAGTTTTAAAATACCATGTGTCAATAATTAACAAAATAATTTTTTATTTACAGATTTGTTCAAACGTTTAGTATTATTTCCTGAGATTCTTCTACCACCAATAACTATACGAGGAAAAATAAAATTGAATTCTTGTGGCAACAACAGATAATCTTTCCAAATCCAGCTTTAAGACGACTTTTTGATGTAAGTAGCATCGCATAACCCTTTAAACAGTTTTTTAAATAATTAAGCTGCAAAAAAAAAAATTTAAATAAAAATGGAATTTATTTTAAAAAAAGTCGTCTAATATATATTCCGTCTATAAATCTCAGATATTTTTCGACTTGTGACAAATTATTACATTTTTTATTAGATTACGCTAGAATTGGGCCACTTTTGAAAAAAAGATTTTTTATCTGTTTCTTATAGTACAAACTGTCATCACAGGTCGTCACGGATTCATGTTTTTTCACCAATTTCAAAATTGGCATCTATTTCACCTTTTTTGATGATTGGTCCCGTTTTTCACCTATTTTGCAAATTTGTAATTTTTTACCTTTTTCAATTGACAGAGTCTTGAATCTTATTGAATTATTCATATCTTATTGAATCTTATTCAAAATATTGATTTTTAAAATCTTGTGAGACCGTAATATATTATTTAGGGAAAACGGCACGACGCGAATTTTACCTTTTTAGTAACATTTTTTTCGAAAAATTGAATAATATTACAATTTTACAAAGTAGATGACGCAGATCATCAAAACAGGAAGTTGATCATTAAAGTGTGGTATTATTTGAGTTAATACAAGGTTTCTTTTTTAATTTTGCATCCTGCAAAAAAACTATGAAAAACTTGAAAATTAACAAAATAGTGGTCATTATTCTGAAACTTTTAAAAGACAATTTATTCAGAATACCTAATAGACTTCTATTCTCCATTTATACTTTCGGGTTCTCAAAATACGTTTTTTTACACTTTTTTCTAACGCTTTATGTTTCAAATTTTTACTTGAATACGAAATAGCTTAAATATGCCATTTAGAGAAAAGCGTCAATTTTTTCCATTTTTTTCCAGAGGAAGGAATTTGTTATATTGACTGTTCTCGTATTTTATGTCGTTTTCGTAAAAAAGGGTTTTCGCATTTTGAAGAAAGAGGATTAATATAAAAAAAAAACAAATTAGAAGAAAAAACGAGAACTTAAATACCTGCATTAGTTTAAACAATAATATATTTTAAAGACATTTTCGACAAATTGTATCATATTAATCTACTGCCTCAGCTTTAAGAATTACGTTCAAATTCTCATAACTTTGTCAAAACGGAACTTCCGCCAAATTTATAAAGAAAACTAATAGTTCTATTTTTTCATCATTACGATAGAATCCGTGTCGTTTTTATTTCTTTTTCTTAGAAAGTATTCAGTGGGAAATTTTCGTGTTTGATAATTATAGTGCGACGCGTACAAAAATAAAAAAGACATGTTAATAAGCATTATTTTAAATTTTTATTTAATTCTTAAAACGTTTTTGTCACCTATTTAACAAAATACATTTTCACCTTTTTAAGGAGAAAATCTGCTGTGATGACTGCATCATTGAGAAAAAAATTTTTTCCATTCAAATAAATCGATTTTTTAGATATCCATTTGCTTAAATGAAAAAAAAACAATTATCAGAGTGAAATCTTGTATGTTTGATTCAAGGTGACATTTATTTATTTTCTTGATTTCAAGGCATTCATTTCTTTAAAGCAAACGCATATCCCATTGGTTCTGTGGGCGAAAAATGGTTTACTTCAAGCAAAAATTTTTTTTTTAGTAATTAATGACATTAAGAACACACCTTAGTACATTTAGAAAACAATTAGATTGAATGAAAGAAGTAGTTGTTGGTTCAAACATGGACTATCAAATAATTGGTTGCCAAAATAAGTTTTTTCGTAGCTTTAGCCAAATCTTTTCGTAAATGAAGTATTTAGTCTATTTAAACAAACATTTCGTTAAATTAATCAAATATTTTGTTGATTCAACTAAATTCTTATGTACATCCAGGAAATCAGATCTTTTGACCTGAGAATTTTTTCCTGATTGTATTGAATAGGGGTGATATAGAAGTGAATAGAAGGACGCGTACATCTTTACGCTTCAGAAATGATAATCGTTGAGCAAACCGTGCGCCATTTCCATTCCTCTCGTGTTATGAGGCCTTGGGCGTGTTTCGACTAAAGCCTATATCGCAAGACCTTAAAGTCGAGGTGCCAAGCAGTTCCCTGGAGTAGAAGAGAAGAAATGACGAGGGAAAAAGGGCAGTAATCACTGTAATTTTATCTCCAAAGTATAGCATAATTCTTGAACATCGATTTATGCGACACGTCCTCGCCTATTACGTTTAATTCCTCATTTTTGATACACCAATCAAAAGCATTATCTCCGGGTACAAAGAAGGCAAAAATATCTCGTATTAAACTAAAATTAATTTTTATAAGACATAACTGACAAAAACATTAAGTATATTAATAGTTCTACACTTGAAATTATAATATATTATTATTCAGATTACAAGTACTCAATCAATATCTAAAGAATGAAATCACAATGTTCGAATGCAGCTTACCGTATTTGACGCGAGTGACTGAATATATTTAACATTTTAACCATTATTTTAAAGGAATATTTTATTCTATTATGGCTAATTACGTTCTTCAGAATGGTGTAATCGTAAGTGTAAAGGTCAAAGTTTTTGATGACAACATGCTTTAGCTTTAGGACTTTGCTATTCTAAATGGTATAGTATTCAATACTTCATTCATAGTATAACAAGCTGCTTTAAGTTACGTCGATCAGCGATTATATATCCAACGTAGATAAAAAAGCTTTATCGCGATTAGCTGTCAGTCTCACAACCTAAGTCTACTGGCTGTGATAATGTTGTCGTCGAATCATGCATAATAAAGACTACTCTAACACTATTTAGTCAATTTGAACAATAATTAGCTAAATAAAGACAGATAGACATTGGCATTGAGTCTATTCGCAGTTAATGACGATTCTTATTTACCAGAATAGTTTAATTACAGTAAGTTAATCACACGAATAACTTAATTACAAGAGAATATTCCGAGGAATAGTATTCAGTTGAATTAAATCAGGTTGTTTTTCGTTAATTCGTTTTTGCCATCTCATTTCCTAACCAGTTTAAGTTAATTCGCAAATTATGTTATTAAACCAGTTGCAAGGGGTTTCTAGAGCTGGAATTTCGTAAATAAAAATGCTTGATAATATTGCCATTAAATCCAAAACGTATTGGGTAAACTTTAACGTCGAAGGCTAATTTGAAGTACTGGATATTAAGAAAATGACACGCAATATCGTGACATTTCCGAGAATAAGGAACGCGTTTCACGATCATTCGAACGTTCATATAACGACATAACGGGCCTCAAGCTGTTTCACGGTAACTGGAACTGAATCGCCTTGGCTCACGAGAACGTCGCGTTAAGGATTACGAGGTATGGATGAAAACCTTCGAGTTGTTTTGGGGGATTTAAGTACTTCGAACAATCTATTAAGGACGTTACTTCAACCATTATTCCCCTTTTACACACTTCTTCATCTCGAATAAAACCAAGTTTGAAGGGTCTTTCTATACATTTTTAAAAAACTTGCAATCCCAATCTTGTGTCAGTATTCTGTAATATTTTTGAAAAGCAATTGTGCCCCGAAATAAAGATTCGAGGGACAAACTACACCTATTTAGAAATTTCTAGACTAAAGAGGATATACCAGTTTTCCTGCTTCTGTAATTAAATTTTCTCTCTATTCTTCTATTATTACAGGAAGTTCCTTTATGCTGATGATCTCGAAACGTTTTCTTCAATTTTTTGTCGTCGTAAACCGATGCAAGGGAATTGGTGGGCGTTGCTTTTAATATTTACTATCGGACTATCTTTGACAGTTTCATCGCCGACTGTAATATTTTCTTGTTTATGACCAATCATGAGTGGACACAATATCCGGGTTAACGTTCTAGCATTTTCATAATAGATAAATAGTTGTCCTAAACTAGCTATGAACAACGGAAATACTAATCAAAGGATTGAAAAAGAAACTCACCGGTGTCGGTGGTTGTAAGGCCCTAAGAGCAGAATTACTCCATTTTCGTTGTCTAGTGGAATACTGACTTCTACTGAAGTGGATATTGTTTCTCTGTTCAAAATAAGACCGTTGTGATACCGGGGGCCTGTATCCAGAAAAAGGGATACCCGAATAAGAGTTCACTTTTCCTTGATGAAATCCAGTATCAAATCTGGGATCATGAAAGAAATTATTATTTATTGCTCCTGATCCAAATTTTCTATCTTCCCGAGGAATAGCACCGCTATTCGCCCTAATGGGCGAACATTCATTCGCAAAGGTCGGGGAGTGACCGTAAAACTGAGAAAACCCGAATCCTGTTGGAAAACCGGTTCCGACGGGCCGATATCCTGGATTCGGTGGCTGGCAGAATGCGGGGAATTTCGAATACTCAGCAATTCCACTTGTTGGTATCGAAGTGTGTTTAACCTCACTGTACTCGTCTCGTCTCCGATAATCTTCTTGAACCTCGGTCTTCGGTTCGAGGACGTCCTCCTCGACGACCTCCAGCTTTACCTTGACTTTTGCCTTGCGGTCCTCCTCGCCAGAATCACCCTCGATCTCGTTCTTCACCGTCACGAAGTTCTTTGAAATTTGCAAATTCAAATTTATATCCCGTGGGTTTGTTTTACAATCACCCAAACTTGTTTGCTGCATCTTTGTCAATTCTCAAAAATCGTCGGTTAGGCTCTCTGTCCATCGGGATGAACTCATCGCTTGAAGTAGACGAAATTACCCGAAGCGTGAACTATTCGCGAAAAAGAGGTTACTAGGCTGCAATGTCGATCCTCATATCGTTCGTTTATTCGAATAAAATCGTAAAACGCTAGTGCATTTCGCAGAGTAAACACTTGTCGCGAAACGCGGAAAATCAAAGGTTGCGATCCAGGCGATGGTTTTCCCGTTGGCGGAGTCGAAAATTGACAAAAATAAAAATCTACGTAAATCACAAATATAAACAAAGATCCACCAGTCGTAGAGCGACGGGATCCGAGGAGCTGCTTCGTACACGATCGGCTCGTTTTCGGTCGATGGTGGGGATAGGAGGGGAGTGAAGGGCGGCGTGACAGTTTCCGTGTCACGTGTCTCCGACCTTAGGCCCCGCCTACGAATCCGATTTTCCCTCCGGAGGATCGTTACCTGGCTCGCCGCGATCCCTCCAGAACGTCATTCGTCGGAGTCGCGTAGAACCGAGAGGACGAATGATATTCGCTCCTTTTCACACACTCCCGATACGCTCAATTCTTCGTAACTCACTGAAACGGACTATATGAGGAATTTACACACAAGGGGGCGCCTCGAGTCGATATATCGAAGCACTCAAACGACCTCTCGAGGAATTCGGGGATTTAACTTACACAAAACCGTTTTTTTGCCTCTGGAACATTAGGGTTTAATGCCTGACTGGCATTTTCACTAGGGGTCGGGTTGAATTCTGCCGGTGGGTTGGAGACTTCGGGTTCAGACTTTTGCAGATCGATCGGGGAGAAAACATCGACTGTCAATCGGCAAAAGGGAGATTAATCGAACACGAAATACTCATACGTAAAGAAGCTGCCGGCCCCGGTTGAGCTGATCGCGTACGAGTTTCGTTCCACGCAGCGTGAAACTCTCGGTCGGAGGTGCACAGCCAGCGCCGAATACCGGAAAGCCACGAGTCGATCCGAATGCAACCGACAACGTTACCTCTGAGTGTGCATCATGCTACGCCGCCACCGTCGACCTTCCTTCCCGCCTTCCGCGCATGCCGCCGGCGCCGTTACATACACTGGAGAATTGTTTTTCCCCATTGTCAATCTGAACTTGGATTCTATATTTTTAGAAATTATTAATAAATAAATTCATACGCTTAATAATTCTGGATGGAAGGAACTTAATTACGATAGCAGCCTACATTTTTATCTTTGAAAAAAATAATCATATTTCTCCTTGAGCTAAGAAAAATATATATCATTACCTACTATGATATCAGTAATAAGTATCATCGTTTCTTCTCAAAAATAACACAATACTCTACACTCTAAATGACGAAACGGAATCGAAGCCTTTCTTTTCGAAACCTGGGCACGAATTCCAAGGTTATTACTAAGGACGACGGCAGCGGAAAGGAAGAGGACTTTTAAGGGCGCTCTCCTTTTCTCGTTAGGCGCAGTTATATTTACGGGATGATATATGGGTAGGTATATATATATGCTTCCATGGGTGTATTGTACTATATAGTGTATAGGTACGGTACCCTCGTTGCGTCCGCTGTCGAGACAAAAGGAGCAGCAGACGAGACAGAATAGGGCTCCATCGCGCGTCCTTCTTTCTTCCTTCTTATTCTTTTTCGCTCTTCTCTCCTCGTGCAGCAACGTCGATATCCTCGTACACCGCGGAGGAGAGAATTGGCGTGATGCGTAGGTATATAGGTGCCTTACGTATGTACTTTCGCAGCGGGATGACTGGTGAGAGAATTCAATTTCCGTCGTCGTTATCCGTGCCTCCATCTTCGACTTGGGCGAAGATCACCCGTCGTTTCTCGTTTCCTCTCGCACGCACCCCCCTCTAACACTCGGCAGAAAAAATAGAAGAGGATTAGAGGAACTATTATTATTCTCCGTTCCGGGTTCGACTCGGAAGATGCGTTTTTATCAAGAGATACTGAAGAAAGTTGAGATTCAATGAAAAGGCCAATTTCCTATCGATGAAGTCATCAAGGTCCGAAAAGAGGACATTTAATATCTTTAAGCGGCGATTTTGCATAATTTCTAGTTTTATGCAAAGTTAATGAGTTTGCTGAAGTTCAGGTTACCGAAGTTTCTCATCTCATATGCAGCGTTTGGAAAGTATGTTGAAAAGTCCAAGCAATCAGATGTACAGTTAGCTCTATAATTTGAAAGAAGGTACACGGGGATAAATAGAAATTATGGTCACCTCAATTTTGACCATTAAAGATGAATTCTATGACAAGAAGAAATAGATACAACTTATTTAAATGACCGCAAGGTCGTATCAACATGCAGAAAATAGAAAATATCGGTCTCTGACTATATAATGTAGATTTTAGGTCATTCAAGGTAGTCGAGACTCTCGAAAAGGGGACGACCCTCGACCGGTCGAAATTCGTTTTTACTTTACGCTTCGGCGAATTTAAGTTTCATTACATAATCGAGTTGTGCGCTGCCCAGCTGTCTGCCGAACGACCTGGCAAAAAGGGCGATCAACAGGAAGTTTGAAGATCAGGCAATATTTAACGAAATAATTCAAGTCCTCTGGGAAGTTAATCTAATATCAAATTTGATTGAACTTTATGCTAATGATCTAAAAAGCAATTAAATTTCATTATTATCGATTCAGCATTTTAAATAGTTACATTATCAGTGAATTTGTGCATCAATAGAAGGCTAAAATCATCTCCGCCCCAATGTCGTGGGAACGCCAGCAAGGGAAACAGTCCCCAAATAAGAGAATCGCGACAAATTGACGAAGGACGATGGGCGTGTGTCACTGATGCTTGGGGACAGATAGAGCCAATGAGAGTCGAGAAGGCGTGGATTGCAGTGCGGGGACACTCCGACGTCTGTCCTTTCGCCGTCTCAGTCGTGGTCGAGACTTCTCTGTCACGGATCCAGGCGACGGAGGGGAAAACTGGTAGGGAGCGAGCGGAGGGGTTTAAGGAGAAGTGTCACGAAGTGGGGAAGTGGTTACGCCCACTAGAAGTGTGGGGACAGCAGTGGGGAGGTCCGGCGCTCGCAGCGCGCCGTGGCATCTGGTACAGATACGACATTCTGCAAATGAGGTAGTGTGTACTTCGAATTGGTGTGGGTAGATGTGTCTCTCCACTGTGTGCGGGTGGACGGCCACTCGAGTGTACTCGGGCGCACTTGTATGCTTCGCTCTATCTCCACGAAACTTGTGTTGGTACGTTTCGCTACTCGACGACTCAACATAAATTTTCTTCCAGGGCCTCATTGTCACGGAGTGTGAATCTGATGTTGGATGAGGATATGATATGAACATTTTCAAAAGAACATCTATTATATTGAAGATTCAAGAGGTAGAAATTGATCTATCCTTGGAAGGCTTGTTTCACGATCTCATTGAGATTGGTGAACGTGATGATTCAGGAAAGACGTCAAATTTTATTATATCTTCAGGAAAATGTCTTACTTCCATGTCCTGGTTGTGATGGGTTGTAATCCTCATTTTGGAGGCGGAGCAGCATAAAAGAATGGAAAGTACGTGTGATTCGTTCGAATGTCATTGAAGTAAATGACCAATTTTATAGTCGAGAGCACGTCACACAACGACTGGTCGGTGAAAGACAAAGGGAGGTTCCATGTGCCAGATGACGGAGCGTAGGTTTTCGAGAAATTCATATGCGTGCAGGACACGCGTGTAATTAAGTCTACTTGGTGATGATGGAGGTGCTCATGGAACAGGAACTCGTAGATCAGACTAAATAGGATCGTTGCATGATTTTTGGAAACATAAGCTTACAAAGACTATGTTATTATCCATCTGGGTTAGGGAGTCACTTGTCTTGTCTACTTTTTATGGTGGCTAAAATTAGGGCACTGAGTTCTCGGGAAACTTTTATGCACGCTTGAGATTCTTTTTGTTTTAGGTCTGATGGTTATGTAATGTCGGCTGTAC
Source organism: Druon quercuslanigerum (assembly GCA_010014905.2). Taxonomy (NCBI): domain Eukaryota; kingdom Metazoa; phylum Arthropoda; class Insecta; order Hymenoptera; family Cynipidae; genus Druon; species Druon quercuslanigerum. Next base: position 24,058 of record JAAAKG020138053.1, read on the forward strand.
CCAAAAACAGATGGCTACTGAAAAATATCGATCGAACTCGATTGTGAGATTCGGACGAGACTAGCACATTTGCGAGATGATTTCCGAAGCTTTGTCTATCGCGGAAGACGAGAGGAGCGATTACGTTGGCATTAGTCGATTGACGTCTCTTAATTGTGGGTTTTTCTCTTATCTACTGTCACCTTCGCCTCCATTCTTGTACAAGTCGAAGTCCTTGGATTAGTCTCTCTATCACTGCCGACCCACGTCGAACACTTAATCTTTCCCCCGATAGTTTAGTTCCCATCCTTTGCTATGTCACCCCATTTGAGGGTGACGCGATCCCTTCGGGTTTTCGAACATAACGTTGAATGCGACACTGTACGGTTGTCTTGAGCATTTATTTCCTCGATTGTAATTACTGAAAGGCCACATTCGGCCTGAGTGTGAATTTGTATTATTGCATGATCACTTTTGGGAGATTTGAAACGTATAAGGTTTCATACCCAAAGGTATAAATGTCTGTACTTAAATTAGGTAACAGCTTGAGGGGGAGGGGGGTCCAGACATTTTGTTACTATTTAGTACGTTAGGAGGGTGGGGGTCCTTCACTTATGCACGTAATTTTTGCAAATTCAAAACAATTTTCGCCTGAAGGTTATCTTTTTGGTTATAAATTTTAATTTTTATTAAGAAGATCCTTTTTGGTGGCAAATTCGACTGTTTTGTTAAAAAATCGTCTTTTTGGGTTAGAAATTCAACTCTTTTCTTAGAACCTTAGCTCTTTGTTGAAAATTCATATTTTATCCTAGAAAATAATTTTTTTTTTAAATTCGTATGTTTGTGTTGAAAAGTCAATTCAAATCTTTTTGAAAGAAAGTTCCACTCTTTTTTTTAATTTGTCTGTTTGATTTAAAAGTTTACCTGTTTTAGAAGAATTTTCATTTTTCTTGTGCAAAAATGCAACTGTTTGCTTGAAAATTTAACAATCTGGTTAACAAGTCATACTTTTTTGTTAAAATTTGACTAATAGGCAAAAAATAAATTTATTGTGTACAGTTCTTAGTTTGCCGTTGGAAAGTAAACTTGAATCTTCATTGGATAAAAATTTAACTATTTTTTCAAATTTTTTTTTAATCCATCTGTTTTAGAAGAAAATTTCTCTTTCTTGAATAAAAATGCTACTGTGTGTTTAAAAATTCAACACTTTTTTGAAATTTTATCTTTTTAGTTTAAGAATTCACCGACTTTAGCTTAAATTTCACCTTTCTTGGTAAAAATGAAAAGTTGTCTTCAATTAAAAAATTCAGCTATTTTAGTAGAAATTGGATTTTCGTGTATAAAACCGAAACTCTTTGATTAAATATTCAAAAATTTCGTGAAAAAATCATCCTTTTTGGTTGACAATTTAACTGCTTTGAGGAATATTTAATTATTTATTAGAAATTTTACTTTTTGTTCAATATTTATATTTTGTTGTTAAAAAATGAACTTAAATATTTTCTGGATAGTAGTTAGCTCAAAACATTTTTTTTTCAAATCACCTGTTTTAGTACAGATTTAATCTTTATTCTATACAAATGCAACTATTGAGTGGAAAATTCAAATGTTTAGTTAAAAACTCATCTTTTTTTGTTAAAAAAATTCGTGTTTTTGGATTGAAAATTCAATATTTTCTTATTTTTTGTTAAAAAGTTAATATTTTGAGCTCAAAAAGTCATCTGGAATCTTTTTTAAATGAAAATATAACTATTATTTGAAAATATGTTTTTAAAATAAAAATTCGTCTGTTTTAAAAGAAATTTCATCTTTTTGGATAAAAGTGCAATCACGTGCTAGATGATGAAGCAGTTTTGTTCGAAAATTAACCTATCTGATTAAAAATTCGTCTTTTTGCATTGAAAAATTAATTTTTTTCCTAAAAACTTAATTTTTCTTTAAAATCTAATATTTTGATCGTAAAAAGTAATCTGAACAATTTTTTAGCACAACATGCAACTATTTTATTTAAATTTATCATTTTGATTTAAAAATTTATTTGCTTTAGCAAAACATTTTTTTAAATAAAAATGCAACTTTTTCGTTGAGAATTATTCTTTGCCTGACTAATTCAACTATTTTTTTAAAAACAAATCTTTTTAAATTAATAAATCAACTACTTTAGTAAAAGTTAAACAGGGTCCGAAGCACTTGGGAAAAAAGTTATTACGATGATATTTTTGAACCATAAATACGCTACTCTACTTTGAGTAAAAGTTAAAGTACATCGTCAACAATTTATCTTTTCGATTGGAGGATTAAGTCTTTGGTTCAAAATTTAACTATTCTGAGGAAATACTTTTTTTTTGTCTAAAATCAATTTTGTTGAACTAAAAATGTAACTTTTCAATTTTTTCAAGATTGATCTTTTTTAGTAAAGAGTTCTCCTTATTGGTAAATTTTTTTTTTAATTTCAAATTTCATTTTTGTTCGGTAAAAATGCATCAGTTTCGTGGAAAATTAATTTTTAGCTGAAGCCATATTTTTTGTTTGAAAATTTAATTTTTGTAGAGATAATTCGTTTTTTGGTTTTAAGGATCAACACTTTAGATAAACGTTAATCTCTTTCTTAGCGAAAAATCTTTAATTGTTGAAAATTCGAATACTTCGTTAAAAAGTCACCTTTTATAGTAGAAAATAAATTTGTTTAATTAAAATAATTAATAAAATTGAAAATTTGTATTTGAAAGACTGTTTTATTCCGCTTATAAAAGATTCTATGCTATTACCAGATTCAAATGCTCGTATTTGAATATAAATGATGAAGGAAAATGAAAAATTAGTCAAGGAAAAAGCAGAGAATTTTGAAAATGAAGTTCTCGGACACCCTGCCTAATTCTACTAGTAATAACTAAGAACAATTTTTTGGAAACTAAAAATTAAGTGTAGGAAAAGGAGGGGGATCGAAATATTTGGATAAGATTTGTTACAGAGGGGAGTCGGATCATAAAGAGGGCCTATAATCCGTTACGCAATTTAAGTATAGGGCCCCTATTGTAATTTTTTATATTTCATAAAAGGAAAAGTAAGTTTTGAAAAACAAATAATTAACGTCCTATTGTTTAGGGATGAAAAGATCTGGTAAAATGAATTGGATAAAGTATGGTTGAATCTCTAAATAGGAGTGTCTCCTCTCTTCCTATATATAGAAAATAGATGATGGATGTCACACACATCAACAACTTGCACCCCAATCGGAAAATCAGGGAAAGATCAAGAAATGATTTATATTCTGCCGGACCACATTCTTTCAGCAAATACGTTGGTCTCATGACTGATACTTCTTTGATTGTTTATCTCTCATGTTGCTTATTGCTTACTGGATAATTTCTTTTTCTTAATAGTATACGGCAGAAGCAAAACTAAATCAGAAATTCTTTTTTGAAAAACTAACAAACGGGCGAAAGAGTAATAAATTAAACACTGAAAAAGATATACTCTATTTGATGCCTTGAGACCTTTAATGCGAGTGAAGGTCCGCACGCAGGAGATCCTCAACCTGACAGGACTTGTATCGGTCCAGTCGTAAATTGAACTCGCTTTTTTGGTTTCTTTTGACACTTGACATTAAAAGTCACGGTTTTCGTGCAGCTACGTCTCCGTCACGTCAGGTTGACGGATCGGTGTGCGCACTCAGGAAATTAGGCAATTTCCGGTCTGTGCCTGCTCGTGTCTGCATTTAATAGCACCTACAGTTACTTACAGTTTGGTAAGTGAAGCTAGGACGACTATCGTTAGGTACTCTGTGCAGACAGCCATTCCAAGGCGATCGATCGAGGTGAAACCTCCAGTCGTTCGTATCGCACAGCCATCGAGACAGAGCCGACCCAACCACTGGACTTACTTAGTTTCTAGGGTCTTCTGTCAAAGGAATTACTACCTTGGCCGCACCCACTTTGCAGGCCTTGTTTTCAACCGAATATACGTACATGTTTTGCGAAATGAGTCCTCGCGTGTCAAGGAGCTAATTATTCCTCATACTTAGCTACTCTGCAATTTCGAGACTTTCTGTATTATCTTCAAATGCGGCTCAAGGTAGCTTGAGAAAAAAATTAACAACCTGCACGCAAGGACCTTTTGGAGGATTTTGGCGCCACCTCGATTTTTTGTGGAAATGAAGCTTCCGGTTTTTTTCGACAGCCTACATCAACTGTCGATCTGAAAATTGCATAGGGAATGACCGATGCTGGTTCGGTAGATGTCTAGCATGTTTTTTGTGGTTGGTTTTCAGTTTTAAATGAAAGGGGCATGGACCGGAGTCGGAATTTGAGTCCTACTTTAGACCTCTGAATGTAGGTCTTAATATGCTTTAGGAGGACTTGTAGAGGGCTTCATTAATATTGAATTTAGGCCCTATTTTAGTCCTCCAAAGTGGCACAAAAGTTGTTTAGGTTACAAGCTAGCATAAAAGAGTTAACAGACGTACGAGAAACGCATTCTTTAGTTATTTAACACACACAAATCTAATTCTACAACTTAGCCTACCAAGCCATTTCTTAGCGCTTGTGAGAAACGATCAGTGCCGGGCCAGAGTTTTTGGACGCCCCAAGTTATACTTCATTTTTGTATGCAACTAAATAAGAAAAATAAAAAAGCATGCAAGTATATAACGTTGGAATGTTTGATGTAACAAAACAAAAAATGCCTACAGACATTTTCATCAGTAATTACATTTTTTCTTATCAATCAAAGTATAAGGTATGTTGTGCCCGTCATCGCCGTTGTTGCCGAGAATTAATTATTAATTTTTTTTATTTTAATTATGTTATTAAAGTTTGATTAAAAAATAATGTTTTTAGTTTTGTATTTCCACATATGCTGTAAATACTCAATTTTTATTAAAAGCTTTTCCACCTATGTGAACCAAAAATGTTTTTTCATCATTACTGTTTATATGACACGTATTTTAAAGCAGAAATCCCATTAAGGCAAATAGTTTTTTCACTGACAAGACCTAGTTGATGTAAAACATGAATACAAAAATCCTGCTCAAACACTGACGCTATTTATAATATCCACCGAGCAAAACCTATAAATTTGATTGCCTTTGATTGCCAGCCTAGAGACGACAATTCTTAATCGATCTGAATCTTCTTTTCTTTTTAATACACGTAACGATATTCTGAAGCGAATTAGATGAGCCGAATTTGCAATATTTTTTTAATTGCACATTTTTGTTGCCAAATAAAGTGAAAAATGTCAATTTTTATAAATTTAAAATTAAGGAAATTTAAATGAGATTAAAATCAAATTAAAAATCTATTTAACGTCCTATAATCAAATGAATGCGCAGAATTTCTAAACATAAAACCAAGAATCCAACGAACAAATTTGGACTTTTATTTGGAATTTTTATCTTATTTTCAATTTCAATAGTAAGATTTTATGGTGGTTGTTCAAATTTGGTCGCTTGGTGGAAAATTCTACAATGTTTTTGGAAAGTCATACTTTTTGGTTGAAAATTCTGCTGCTTTATGATAAATTGAACTATTTCGTAGAAAATTTACTTTTTGTTTAAATTTAATATCTTGGGATTAAAAAGAGAATTGAAATCCTTTCTGGACGTAAATTGCACTATTTTTGGAAAACTTGTTTTTTCTTTAAAATAAAAAGTTCATCTGTTTAAACAGAGTATATTTTTTTCATGAATAAAAATGCAACTAATTGGCACAGAATTCAACTATTTTGTAAAAAAAATCCTTTTTGTTTGAAAAAATTCATTTTTTTGATTAAAAATTCAATTTTTTTTATTAAAAACTGCATATTTTGACCTTGAAAAGTCAAATGAAATCTTTTTTGAATAAAATGTCAAATATTTAAGTTTTTTAAAATAAAAATCCCTCTGTTTTAAGAAAAATTATATCTGTTGAAAACTTATCTTTTTTTCTAAATTCGTCTTTGTTTAATAAAAATTCAATGTGTTACGTAGAAATTTAGTTCTGGTTTAAAAATTCATATTTCGATAGTGGAAAGTACATTGAAATCTTTTTAAACAGAAAACTTAAGTAGTTTCTTCAAAATTTATCTTTTTGATTTAAAAAATCATCCTTTTTAGTAGAATTGTCATTTTCTAATGAAAACAATTTTTCTGGTTCAAAATTAATCTTCTTTGCTTGAGTATTCAACTATTTTGTTTGAAATATTTAGTTGAATTAGCTCGTTAGGAAATAATTTTTTAGTTCAGGATTTATATTTTTAGTTGAAAATTCATCTCTTTAACTGAAATTTTCACTTTTCAGTTAAAAAACCAGTTTTTCATGATTGAACTTTTTGAGTTGAAGATTCTCCTTTTCAGGTAAAAAAAAATAATTTTCTAGGTCCGAAATTTCATGTCTGTTGGATAAAATTGCATAACTTTTGGGGGAAATTAATGTTTTGCTTAAAAGTCATATTTTTTTTTAAATAAAATTCTGTAGTGAAAATTCGTCTTTTGTCTAGAACTTTCAACCATTTTTATATAATTTGGATAAAAATGCCTACTTTTGTTGTTAAAATACTTTTTACAAAAATAAATTTCATCTTTTTGATTGAAATATAGACTATAATACTTTTTTCGTGAGAATTTATCTTGTCGGTTTGAAAATTCAATTATTTTTTGAAAAGTCATTTTTTATAGTGGAAAAGACTTTTTTGTTTAAAATAAATTAATAAATTTGAACATATGCATTTGAAATAACTGTTTTATTCCATTTATAAAAAAATATTCTATGTTAATAGCATTACAAGATAAAAAGAACAGTATTTGAATGTTAATGATCAAGGGAAAAAATAAGTCAAATAAGAGTCATGGAATTTTGAAATTGAAGTTCTCGGACACTCTGCCTAATTTTACCAGCACTAAATGCATGGACGTTAAAGAAGCTAGAGAAGTATGCTAGGACAGTAAAGTATGGCGGAAAATAGTTAATAAGAAGAGTGTCAGTAGAGTGAATAACGGCCGGAGCAATGTTGCGGAATGAACGTGTTATTTAAATAAATAACACGAGAATTCTAGATGAATCTAAAAATTTTATAACCCCTTTATCACACTACTTCCTTCCCCACCAAGTGAGTCACGCCTCCCCGAGAGGGAAACGGCTTACTGTTGTAATAATAATAAAAACAACTAGCAAAACATTTTGTTAAACTAAATATTAGTTACAGGAGCAGGGGGGGGGCGAATACTTTTGTGCGATTTGTTACAGGGGGCCTATAATCCGTTAGGTAATATAAGTATGGCCCCTTAAAGGGTAGGTTCTATTTAGAATTATGCAGGGCTTAAATAGGGCTAAAATTTGGACTCGGTAAGGGACTGAGTTTAAGTGGATGGCATTCCATGGCGTAGTTGACACCGCGAGCTAGCAATCTAGTCCCGGGTGTATTCTGTTGTATACGGTGGTTGGTGTTGATAGTCCGCATGTACGGTGAGAGCGAATCCCGGGGTCACCTGAGGGGTCACTAATGACACACGCAGACACCGGCTGCCGCCACACTGCGCCAGCCCAGGGATCGTGTCTGCATCCCATACGAAACGCAAACGTGAATTGGCCTCATCAAAGCGAGCAAACAATACTGGATGCCGCCGATGGCTCGACAACGTGTGGTTAGCCAAATCACCGTACCGCGCAATGCGCGGAATACTCTGGGCACCAAATACCGGACAATACCGAGTAGGCAGGTACACACGTACGTATTTCTACTTGCACGTCGACCCCATCTGCACTTGGGCTCCGCGTGCCGCCTGCTTGCCGCGAATGGGCACTTATGTCTCCTCTCCTCTCCTCTATACAGGGTGTTGCATCTCTTAGACATTTCGATATTCATCTGTTGATCAGTTTTTGACAAAAAGCCCTGATGATCTGAACCGTTTCGAAAAATTAACTTCCGGTCACAGACTTCTTTTTCGAGACTTCCACTTACAGAGAGGGTCGTTATTAATCAAATTTGTTAAGAATCAAATCAATCCTTTCTTCGACCGTCAATGTAAATATGCAAGAAGTGATTTTTGTAGGTCTTACGGTCTTCAATTCATTGGTCATTTCATTCATTCATTGGTCATTCAATTCAATTCTTTAAACACAAAAGAGATTGCAGAGTTGGTCAATATTACAATTATAGCCAAAGGAAAAAATACGTACAAAAGACGAACATTGGAATCAATATTTATAAATAAATATCGTAATACTTCTATTCATTTACAGACAGAAATTATGAATGTTAATAAAATTGATCAATGTATCATAAAATAATTTTAAATTCAAATCCAGTTGCATTGGTGCGTTTTCCTCATTTCCTGTTCCTTTAAATTACGTCTTTAGTTTGTACTAATGAGTTTACCGCCTTACTGTATATTCCTATTTCTACTTAGTCATATGGTCGTCGTCTGTGCATAATTATTAAAAAGTTGCTTATCCTTTTTATAAGGATGTAATTCTAGTAAAATTTTGAAGAATTTTGTTTTTCACTTCAAATCAAACACAGGTATTTTGTATATCTTTTACTTAAAATTGGTTTAATTATATTGTAATAAAACTGTTGTTGTTTATATAAATTCATTTTAGATTTCTTTGAAAAAGGCACGCAATGATGCCGAAACGTCAGAAAATTTAATAAACGAACCTTTTCATGAATTTTCGTTTATTATATATTTTTCAATTTAATTGAAGATCGTAAGACCTACAAAAATCTCTTTTTGGGTTTACTTCTTAAAGATTTTATTACTGCATTGTCTAATTCTTGTTAATGTTAATGGTTCGAAACTTTCAGATTTTACAACTTTTTTGTGTCTGAAATTTTTAACTAATTGTTTATGTTTCACTTGGAGTGATTGAATAATTAATCAAATTTGACAAAATTTTTTTAACCAATGATTATTATTTTTTAAAATCATAATCTAAATTAACGCCAGATAGTTGCGATTTGACTTTTTAGTAATAAGCAAATAATAATTGAACATTAGAGAGAATCTCTTATTTTAAGCAATCTCTTTCTTCTCGGAAAAAACGTGCCCCCACTCTCCGCGCGTATCATCCAACAAAATGGCTAGTAATATTCGCATTGCTCTCTCCCAATAGTGCCACACACAGCAACGGCTTTTTACATTTTCATCCTAATGAGAAGGGATTATGTTTATGTAAAATTTTGCTTTGTCGGTTTTCATCAAACCTCACCTTTTGAGACCCCTGGAGTTAGAAAAAACGATGTTTACGAAGGCGTCTGTCAGCCTGTCTGTATTCTATATCGTGCGGGCACTATAACTTTCGAAATATTGATCACATTGGATTCTTCTTTGGCACACTTTTTTAGGAACTAACAAGAACGAACGAGTTCCTCAAGCAGCAATTTTGGATGAAAATCCAAAAAGTGAGCGCATTTTCATAATTTTTGAGACTTTTTTTCAAGATTTAAAAATTCTACGTAAGGCTATTCATAGTTCTCGATAACATGAATAATTTATCGGTATGACTTTTTTTTCGATCAAAAGCATTTTCAAACAAAAATAAATAAACAAAAATGAATATTTTAAGCCAAACAACGCATGATATGAAAAAAAGTCAAGAAAAGAAAAACGTTGGTTTCTGATAACCCTAAAAGATTATCATTAAAACTTTTTCAATTTTGTCCAAAAGTTAAAAATTCAAATTTTGATCGTATAAAAAATAATGAAAAATCAAAACTTCCATTTTGTGATCAAACTATGCAAGATATGAAAAAACTAATGAACCGAAATTGTGCGCCCTGAAAAGATCTACAAATTTGTCATGAACCACTTTTCGATAGGACTCGTAGTTTTTGTAATTAGTCGCAAAAACTACAGTTAAAATAAAAAAAAGGATTTTTTGGACTAACCTCACAAGCTACGAAAAAAATTAAATTAAACATATTTATCCAAAAAGGAGCTACGAATTTTAAATAATAATTTTTGGATGGACTCCCTAGTTTTTGTTTTATTCGTAAAAAACAACATTCAAAGTGAACAAACTAAATTTGTTGACGAACGACACAAGCTATGAAAAAAATAAATAGACAAAAGTTGCTCTTTCAAATAATAGCGAAAACTCATTCAAATTGGCCATAAATAATTTTTGATTCGACACGTAGTTTTTGTCTCAATCGTAAAAAATATTTTATTTTTATTATTTTATTTTTTTATTATTACATTGGTTATGGAAATATATGTAAAAAAATAAATTTGTGGAAAAGGGCAAAAGCTACAATAACATTTTATGTAACAACATTTCCCTCCTATATTATATTTACAAATTTTCTTATAACCGCCTTACTCTAGAATACGCATTTTTAGTTTAAATCGTAAAAAAAGACATTAACAATAAACAAATTAAATTTATGGAAAATCGACACAAATTGCAATAAAATGTTAAATAATAATTTTTATTTTAATAGTATGGGAATTTTTTAAATGATAAAGTGAAGACAATAAAAATACTTTTGTTCCAATACTAATGCATGTTATGAATAGCAATAATATAAATTTATTGAAGTGATATATATTTTTCAGGGTCGATAAGCATAAAATCTAATGGAAAATAAGAAACAAATATAAAATTAAAAATTAATAATAAAATTTGCACTTTATTTTTTAACTTCTTAATAAACAGTCTCAGACCGAGATGCAGAAATAAATATAATACAAATTTAATATAAAAGAGTTGAATATAATGTAAAAAACTTCGTATTGCGTGATGATAATGTGTTCGTTAAATCCGAAAGAGCTTTAACAAAAGAGAACTCACAATGACGAAATGTCAGTTGTCGATGATTCCACCATAAATTTTAAAAGGCCTGCGTACATAAGTTGGGTAAATACAAAGACCGAGCGCGTAGCGCGAGTAGAATGCATCATCGAGCGCGAGAACCATCAATCGCGCGCCCTACGCGCTCTCAAACATGCGAGCGAAGCGAACAAAGCCTACAATTATTGCTTATTGATCTAGGATTAGTTTTTCATTAATAATAAAAAATTAGTTACTGTATAATCGATAAATAAATTTGCAAGTTATTAATAATTATTAATTTTTATTTGAAATTTAAGAGTTCAATGATAATTAATTAATTATCAATGATAAATTAATGATATTTATGATAATTAATATTTTTTATTATTTCATGATTAATTAATAATTATTATACATTTACTTATAAAATCAGTAATTTATT
>JAAAKG020138054.1:0-12740 GCA_010014905.2 Druon quercuslanigerum
CCGATGATAAGGATGATTAATTTAACAGAATATTCTGGGTACAATCGTCGCAACTCCCTTACAAGGTCTCTGTACCTATATATATATATATATATATATAAAGTGCCAAACTCACCTACTAAGTGAACAAACTTGAGACCAGTTTTCTCAAGAAGTTTAGTGACATGCTTGGTGGCAACTTTTGCATCCTCGATAACCAACCAATTAACATTCTTGACTAACATCAAAGTGTGGGACATTCTTGTGAGTTCGGCGATTTGTTCTGGACGCCTGTATGTGGGTGTTATAATGTAAAGAGGATCCACTATTTCGTTAAATTGCCTGGACGGTGATTGACATGGCGGTAATGTCTTTGGTGTTGTCAAAATCGCTGTTTGTATGGCACGATCGATATTATTCGACACTACTTCCTGGCGAGATGCGACGCCACTTTTATTTATTGCTAACTGACTTAGAAGCTCCTGCACCATTTGTTTCGTGATGTCTGGACTGAGGCCGTAGGATTTTTGCACCGAATAAACTGCTATACGCACCTGTAAAACAAAAAGAAAACACTAATCATTTAACGAAATTGTAGTCAATAAAAATGAATCAAATTAGGTTCCAGGTGCTTAAAAAAAGGGTTTTATAACTTATTAGGACGTTTATCAGGTTGCTCAAATCTCCCCCTCCCTATGTCACTCTATCTATCAATGACCCTCTCACTCCCGTTAGCAACTATCAGTACAACTCCATAGCAATGGACAATAACTACCTTCAGCATCAGTCAACATCTACTCTTAGTAACGCTCAATAACAACCCTTAGCCACGATCAACGCGACCCCCAAGTAACCGAATATTACAGTCTTTAGCAACGGACAATAACAACCCTTAGCAACGAAATTCGCTAGCAACAGCCAATAAACACCTTTATCATCAGTCCACACCATCCCTTAGAAATGCTTAATAACGTCCCCTAGCAACTCTTAACAACAACCCCTAGTTACGATCAAAACAACTGCCTATCAACGGTAAATAACAACTATTAGGGACGGCTTATAACGTTCCCTAGCAACGGATAATAACGACCCTTAGCAAATATCAATACAACTCCTTAACGGTGATCAATACAACTACCTATCCATGGATAATAACAGCTCATAGCAACGAACAATAAAACTTCTCAGCAAAGGATAATAATAATAATCCTTAGCAAAGACTAATAACAATCCCATAGCAACAGGTAAAAATAACCCTTAGAAACGTTCAATAACAATCCTTATCAATGTTCAACAGCAACCTTTAGCACCTGCTAACAAAACCCCTAGAAACGGATAATAGCCACCCTTAGCAACGATCAATCCAACTCCCTAGTAATGGACAATAACAACCTTTATCATCAGTCAATATAATCCTTAGAAACAGTCAATAGGAACCCTCAGCAACGGCTAATAGCACCTATAGAAACGGATAATAGCAAACCTTAGCAACGATGAATACAACATTCTAGAAACGGACATATGTCAACATTTCCTAAAAACTTTTAATAACAACCCTTAGAAACTTATAATAACAACCATTAGCAAAGATCAATGAAAAAATGCATATAACATCCCCAGAATCTTATAATAACACACCTTACAAACGATTAATACAACTCTCTAGGAACGGACAATAACAAACTTTAGCATGAGTCAATGCAACTCCCCAGAATCAGACAATAACAAACCTCATCAACGGACAATAACATCCCCTAGTAGTAGTAATTAATAATCACCCTTAGAAACCTTCAACAACAATCCCTAGTAACGGCTAATAACAACTGGTAACATTGGTCAATACAACTTACTAGAATCTATCAATAATACTCCTCAGAAAAGAATAATAACTATTCCCTAGCAATAAGTTAAAATAACCCTTAGCAACGTTCAATACAACTCCCAAGTAACGGACAATAATAATCTTTCTCATCAGCCAATACTACTTCCCAAAGGGTCAAGTACAGTTGCTACACGCAGAAAAAAGAACCTACTGATCTTCCAAGTACGTATATGGACAACACGACAGTTCAGTATACTAAATATGACTATCATTGATGGTTACCAGTATTAATTTCCAAGTAGTGCTGACCTGCGGATCAGTAGATTTTACCGATCCAGTCGCTATTATGCACAGGTCGTCGATGCTTCAATTACGAATTATCATGTCACTTTAACGAACAATATAAAGAGGTCTAATTTTTGTTTCGACAGCACTATAAATTGTGAAAAAGTATTGATAAAAAATAATTCATAAATAAGGGCACGGTTAATTCTGATATATATTTTCGGGTATTCTTATAATTAATCGGTATTTGTAAGTTACAACGATTATAATGCAATTAAAATTTCACATGCAATGGGGGGGGGGGGGATTTGAACGCATAAACCGAAGCACGCAAGTCGTCTTAACCACTACACTATTAGACGAGTTGCGATCTGCCAAATAATTTCGAAATGCCTTTGCAACTGACAAGTGGCGACTTCGGGAACGACTTCAGAATACGCGCCCATGCCATTGCGGCAACACAACAAAATCTCTCGCATTTACCTCATATACATAGAAGTCCGCTGAAACAGTTACGGAACACAAAAACGTCGAGCTCCAGTCAAGTGTCAAGTGTACGCAATCTGTGAAGAAGTTGTGCTATTCAAAATTTTTTTATTTTTTATAAAATCCCTTCCTGGCTAAGTAGGAATATGGTGTGATGTGACGACTGTCACAGAAATTTCACAAACGAATGTTTTTTAGGTGCTGCAATCCATCCATTGCCGATTGCGCCGTCAATTCACCCGGTGGTCCCTGCGGATAGGATACGTTGTTACGACTTTAGGGGCGAGCTAAGCAAACCAATCGGATCGGTACCATGTACCGATCCTTCGGTAATATTCACTGCAGCACTATTTTCATCTCGGTTCAGTGGATTTTATATATCTTACAGTTTGTGATACAAGCGAATAGAGGTTCATTTTACTAATTGATATCCGTTAAATTAACCCTAATTTCATTGTGACATTTAAAAATGCTAAGTAATTTTTACATTTTCACCCTATTATTAAGAGCAGTTTATACTGTGACGGTTACAACAAACCCTATACATTTCTTGATAAGTAAATATTAAATTTCTTTTCTCTGCGTGTAGATATTATCTGTTATCACTACCTTCGTTATACTCTAAAAAGTATTTTTAAGCATCTTGTCAAAGCAATACATTCATTATATTTAACAACTGAGAAATGCAAGGTTACCTGTCTCGAGATCCAAAGTTAATTTGAAATTACCTACAAATTCTTGAATCCAAAATACTTTCGGGTGTCTTAAAATAGAAACTGTAGGATCAAATTTCTTTGATCTCTTGTAACAATATAAACGAGCCTAAGTTGCAATCGAAAATCTTATTGTCATGAAATATTGTGGTCATTTAAAGCATAAAAATTGATGAACATCTTAAGAAATTCGATACATAGCGAAATAATAGATAATTAACGACCTGCGTCAGTTACTGCTGATCCACATTTATTATCTAAAATCGTATTGACAATGTTTTGTTTCTAAGACACTTGTATTTCCTTGGCAACATTGCGATATGAATTATGACGTTTAATGATACTTTAATGCAGAATAAATTAAAGCATATTCTTAAAAGTGAGCTAATAAAATAAACGAAAAGTGGAATCGATCTACTATTTTTAAACAGAATGCCAGTTGCGCATTTTTTGTGCATTGGCATTTTATAAAAACAGGTGCAATGTATTTTTAATGTCTCTTATGTCGAAGCTCGACATTTTCACAATAATTACTTTAATTTGGAACGTATCTAAATTTGATTGGCTTTTTAGTGCACTAAGAATTTTGGTACAGTCAGAATATATAAGAATTCACAGTCCAAAATGCTCTAAAAATCCACGAAACAGGATGATTTTGTACAAAAATAAGGAAACAATAGGTAAATTCATTAAAAAAAAAAATGTAGGCACCATATTGAATTCAAATTGAACCCTTTCAAATTCCTAAGATTTGAAGTCGGCATATATTGAATTTTCATGAAACAAATGAATCTTTAAAATAATAAATTTTTAACACAGCAGTTGGACTCTCATCTAAAAAATTGAATTTCCAACCAAAGAATTTAAATTTTCAACGAAAAAAAAAAATGAAAAATGATAGTTGATTCCACAAAAAAGACGAATTTTCAAAAAAATAATTCAATCGTCGAAAAAAGGAGATATTTCCCGTAAGAAGGGGGAGATGTCGTGGGCCTCACATACCACCCTTACCCGCAAAGAATTCTTTTTCAGGAGGCTGCAAAAAAAATCACGCGTCCTAGTGTTGAACATTTTAAATTACAAACCGTGGAAAGGTGGAAGCCTTCCAAATTTTGAAGTAGTAAAATAATCTATTGCAAACTTGATTGTATTAAAATTCCTGGCAAAAGAATTATAAATTAATTATTATTATTATGTAAACCTCATATGAGCATTCCAACATAAATATGGTCTAGGAATAGAGATGACTCCTTTTGATAAAGGAAACCCGCATAGGCAATCTGAACAGATGTGGAATGCATGAAATATTCGAATTATTCGGCTGGACTATGCACTTCCTGAGTTGAATTTGAAATTGAAGTACCCATGCCATAGTCGTGAAATTTAGCATAAGATCTCAAAATATTCATTATTCGAATCTGACCAAATTGATATCATATCTCATAAGTACTTTATTTGAGAACCAATATTTTAATATCTAAGATTAAGTATCTGTAATTTATTTCGTAATTAAATTATTCCATCGCAAGCTTTAATAAATTTCTTATCATTAATAAATTTAGTTATTATCTACAAAAATTCAATCAGGCGGGAAAGGCTTTGCCGAATAACGGGATTAATCAAAATATATTTAAGAATATAATCAGGTCTACTAAATTGGACCATAAATATATGAGCAACTTGTTTAAGGACGTACACTACGGACAATCAATCTCAAACGTCGCCAATGTTTAAAATGATTGATAAAATATAAAAATAGATCTATTATTGATTTCCGAAAATCTTAACGGAAGCTTCTAAGTGTACATTAGAAAAAATAATTCAGGTTAAAATTATTTATTTAACAGTAGTTATTTAGTGTTTTAGCTTTTACTTTCTCTTTAGGGAAAGGTTATAATTCTTATTTATTCCTAATGATCAAGGCCTCATTTTATTCTTCGAAGGATTCTCTACGATTCTATTTGGGTGGTGTTAACTAAAATTTAAACTATGATTGTTCATAACAATAATAACTATATGATTTCTCAATTAATTTAAAAAAAAATAAACCCCAATTGAAATTTAGACAAACCTTCGAAGAATAAAATGAGGCCTTGATCACTAGGATTAAATAAAAATTGTAACTTTTCCCTAAGCAGAAAGAAAAAACTAAACCTTTAATAATTACTGTTAAATAAACAATTATAACCTTAATTATTTTTTTCTAAAGTGTGCTTAGTAGCCTCCATCAATATTTACAGAAATTAATAATAGATCCTATTTTGTCGATTTTATAAATCATTTTAAAGATAGGCAACTTTTGAGATTGATTGTACGTACTAGTTGGCTACTGTGGGTTATACGAGAAACACCTGCATGATTTCAAAATACATATAGCAAATGGTTGCCATGTTAGTACGACCAAACCGAGTTATGGATACTTGAATATTATATTTATAGAGGTAAATTTTTTTTAAATATCAACTTAAAAATATTGTGATAAAAATCAGTTTACAAAAAACATATACTAGAGAAAGTCTATTTTGTAACATAACTTCACAAAAGGAGTATAAATGAGAGAACCATTTTTCTAAATAACATTGTATAAGAGAATATATTTCCTTAAGAACAAAAACAAGTTTATTAAAATAATAAAGTGATGTAAAGGCATCCTGATACCTCCCAAAAATATAGAGTTGCCAGAAGGATGTACATGAGGACGTACATGTATTACTTATACAAATTAATAAAAGACTTTCTGTAAAGGAAAGCATTATTTTCCATAGTGATCAGACAAAAACTGTCACTTAAGTAATTTATTTTTTAAGACAATAATTTTTAAAGACAATAGGAAAAATCATTAAAATTTTTTTGACATTAGTTATCGCAACATATAACTATTGAGAATCAAAAAGTAAATTTTTTTGTGCATTAAAATTATTGCAACTGTATTATAAGTTTCGTTTACAAAATATATATATTCTGAAAATCTTTCTCAGTATATGTTATTTAAAAACTTAAAAAACATTGTATTACACAATTTGACTTTTTTCAGTTTATGTTTAAGAAAAAATTACTTCTTTGGAGTTCGGTTCTTTGCACTGTTCTCAAAAGTTCGGTTCTTGTTTAATTCTAAACATTGGATATTATTTTAGTTTCCCAGCGGAGATAGAGACATTTTTTTCACAATCTTAAGATTTATCAATATTTTATTAATATTGATATAGACCAGTAGACAAACAAAATCAACATCTAAAATTAATAATTGGATATTATATTACTAATATTTGTAAATGGAGTAAGAACAAAGACAAACAGCCGGGTGGCCGCGCAAAACTTTACTTTTAGAATTCCCTCATTTTTCATTTGTTCATAACCTTAACTGCAGAATAAATTCAATTGAACATTTCTTTTAATCCATTAAAATAAGTAGAATTTCGTAAATTTACAAGAATTCAAAAGAATTTAAAAGAATTCATGAGAAGTTAATGAGAATTCAGAATGAATTCCAAATGATTGAAATAATTTTAAATATCCTATACCCTTATAGGTTTTATTAAATGTTTCAGTATCTAACGAAATTCAAGGAAATGCGTTACAACCGGAATTAAATTTTTTCATCATTAAAATCCTTGTAAATCCCTTGAAAATTTTTAATATTTTTAAAAGGCTCTGAAATCTTTTAAAATACGCTAAAATGTTTAAAATCCTTTGACATTCCACTGAAATATTGAAACTAATTGAAAATCTCTTGAAATATTTTTAAACACTCTAAAATATTGCAAATCCTTTGAAATCTTTAAAAATACCTTGAATATTTATAAAACTTTAAAATCCTACGAAATATCGATGAAAATTCGAGTAAGTTTAAAAGATATTTAGAAGTTTAGAAAAGCTTTAAAAGTAATTTGAAACTTGTCAATATTTCAAAAAATGTTAAACAAAATGTAGATTTACAACAACAAATGTTAATATATTTTTAAATGTTTTGGATATTATAGATTAACTATTAATTAATTATATAAAATGTATTACAAGTAACCATGATAAAAATGGTTAATTTTTAATACGAAATGATTTTTACATTAACTATGTTATAAATACATGTTGTTATAATCAAACTGTCATATTAAAAGATTAAAGATAGTTTTTTGGAATTACTGTTGAATAATTAATCATTAATTAAAGGCTCTGCCCCCATAAATGAATTGATCAAACTAAATAGGGAAAGATACCTGAATCAATATCTCTCGTTTATTCGAACTGATAATAAAATATTTTCCGCCAAGGTCCAGATTCAGGCCTCTTTCCCTCTTGGGCAATTTTGCTGAAATTTTCATTATATTATTTTGGTATGGGGATAAAACCGCAACACAGCGATATTATAAACTTCTTTTGTGTAATTGCATCAAGAGTTCAATTCAAAAATTTTCCGATTAACGAAAGCTTGCTTTTTTAACACGTCAGGTCACGGCTGATTCATTATTCCTTTCTTTACGGTATTTATTTTTGCGTATGTTTCTCGACCGGTATATAGTATTGCAGTCGTTACACGCCCAAATCTATTGCACCCCTACAAATTCTCAAATTTAACTTACAAATATATACGGCACTACTTGGGATTGGCATTGCATCTAAACAGTTTACAGTTTTTCGCCCATTTCTCATTAGCGCCCAGTGATCTGTTGTACATATTATTCACTACCCCAGTTCTCAGGCACATTTCAAAAGATGAAATTGAGATTATTAATTTTGCAAAAGGTATAAGGTTTAGCGGAAGTAAGCCGTATGATTAGAGAACCTTTTTTGAACCAGGAATTAGAGACAGTTCACTTGGCGCAAGTAGCATGTGTCCAAAAAATTTGCATAATAATCAACGTATTTTTATAAACAATTTATTATAATAAATACTTAAGTATATCAGTTTCTTGCAAAACAAATTATTTTGTACCGAAATTATTTTGATTTATTAATGGAATGGCATTTGATTACACAGATGTACATAAATTCGAAATTTAGAAATAATTTATGAAGTTATACAGAATTTTTAACATTACCGATGCCTATAGACAAGTCAATAGAAATAGCACAGAAGTTAATTGTTTAATAAATTCGACTACTTCATACAATATGGAATCAAGTGCGGGCTAGTCCGCATAAAGAATCAGGTTTTAACTTTCTGTATATTGAATAAAGTCTATTTTTTGATAGCTTAATAAATATTATAAATATTATAAAATATTTACAAATTTTAAACAATTTTAAATATACGAGAGAAATACGTGAGGTTGTAATATCTACTGCAGAAAAGCCTGCTTTTGTTTATTTTATCATCCAAAATAAAAAGATAAAAATCTGGGATTCGAACGATATTAAGGGACTTTTTCTGGTATTTTCCCATTTTTTCTATGAATTAATATAATTTACCTGAAAACTATGATAAGTATGAAAAATTACTAAAAAAAAAAGTAATCCAGCTATGGAGGCACATGTCATAATCGTCTTTTTAAAAAGTTTTATGTCAAAAGAAACGAAAAGGAACGTAACGAAAGTTTCCTAATGTTTATTTTTGTTCTTTTTTATATAAAATATAATTACCATACGTAATTTTAACGTTATGTCTTCATAGCCTTATTATGTTTCGATACATTGTTCACTGATCTTAGTTCTTAGCCAAATTATAATAAATTTATCGAAATAATTGGCAAATGTTAAAAAATGCCCCTAAATTTCGTTCGAATTCCTGACAAAAATGGACTTGACACCATCTGGATAGTGTATGGAGCAATCAATTTTGTTTAAATTTGTAAGTTAACAGGAAAACTAATTGCAACATTCGATTCAACAGAAACAATTACATAAGGTCCATATGCTGGACAATTTTTTCTTCGCCCAATTTTCTATGTAGGACAAATAAAAAATCACGCTGTACGACACCTGTTTCAGCATTCATTTTTTCTACATAATAAATTGGGCGAAGAAGAAAAATTGATCAACACATGGATTGTATGTAATGTCCTCCGTAGATTTGAACGGTGTAATTTGTTTTTCCGTAACTCACAAATTTGAACAAATGGTTTCAGGAATTAAAAATACGGTTAAAAGATCTTTTTATCAAAGGCATGAATATTAACTTCTCTGATATATGCATATAATGACCTGCTAATAGGCAGTTATAAAGTGAACAATTATTTCTAACTTTATTAATTGTTTATACATTTCTAATGTATGTATACACTTTGCGTAATAAAGTACCATTGCAATAATAAATCACAATTATTATCACAATTATTTTAGCACATAATAATTTTCTTCTGCAACAAACTGATACAGTAAAATACTTGTTATAAAAAAATTATTTATAACAATTGATTTGATGATACCGCAAATTAATTATATTCTGGGAGCGCACCTGCACATATTCAAAACGTTTTGAAATACTTGAGCATGGACACATACTCCTAAAAAAATGTGCAATTTGGGCCTTTTTTTTAGAAATTTTGCGGTAAATAAATAAATAAGCTGTGTCTAGTCGTACCGAAAAATTGAGGGTATCGGAAAAGGGTATGGACTAGTCATCCCGAATTTTCGCTTCCACTCTGCGTTGGACTGAAAAGTAGAAGAAACCTGTTTTCTGAAAAATATCTCAGCAGATAAGAAACTCTTAAAATTTCTTAAACAATATATGCAAACTTAAGTACCGTTCATAAAAAATAGTAACTTAGACCCAATAGGTTTATTTTCAAAAAGTTTGAAATTCATAGACATTAGAAGAAACCCATATAAATTACAGTAAAATTAAAATCTTGAAAGAAAGCCTCGTATTAAAAATAATGTTTACACTTTAATTGAGTTACTAATTATTTTATCTACTTCTTTTTATTTGGATGCCTATTCAAAAATTGCTAAATTTATAAATAACCCGAACAATAACGGGAATTTAAGTAAATTTTATTTCTATGACATTTAAATTTAATGTCACCATTTTAATGCAGTTACATTAAAAATAAATAGGTACTTTGCGAATAATATCGTACAGCGCGGAAATCTCGAGATCCCTGGAATATCCCAAGGATATCTTAGAATACCCTAATGATATCCCATTAATGTCGTTTTTGGAGTATAAAATTAATTTTTTACCTTAAAATTAAACTATTTGATTGAAAATGAACTTTATGTTAAAGTTTTATGTTTTTGTTTTGAAAATTCGTCTTTTTGCTTCTACATTCAGCAGTTTAGATAAAAAGTCAAATACTACCGACTGTTAGTGTAACTTCTTTTAGGATGATCTGATTGGACTTTTATTACAGTGTTTTGGAAAACTCTCTTTATTTAATTTAAGATTGTTGTAATGATATATTTTTCAAGAAGTTAAAAATTTTTTTTTTGAAAACTAAAATTAAAATTGATTTTTTGAAAAAAGCACATTTAATTATATTTTCTGTTTCAAAAAATAGCTTTTTATTAACTCTTTGAAATCATGTAGAATAAGAGGTGAGCCGGAAATTTTTTCTTGCTCAAATCTAAATTTTTACGTTAATTATGAATGAAATAAAAGGTTAGAGATTTAATTTTAAGGCACATTAGACATGCTAGGTTGGAAGTAAATCTTTTACAATGATTTTCAAATTCAAATTTTTTATTGAAAATTGAAGTATTTTATTTCAAACAAACTTTTTGGTAACAAATCTACTGCTTTGTAGAAAATTCGTATTTTGCTTTGAAAATTAAACTTCTTAGTTTAACAGTAATATTGTTAAATTGAAAATTAGACTTCTTTGTAGGTAATTTGTTTTTTTGGTTTTAAAATTAAATCATTTTGCAGAAACTTCATGTAATTTATTAAAATTCGTCTCTTTTGGTCGAAAAATCATCTTTTCGTCTCAAAATTTGATAACTTTGTTAATAATTCGTTTTTATTCTTAAAATTGGGTTTGTCGGAAAATTTAACTATTCCTTTATCATGTATATTGGATAACTTTGAAACTCGTATTTTTTGATAGAACATTAACTTTCTTAGTTGAAAATTCAACTTTTTGGTTTAAAATTTAACTATTTTGATGAATATTCGTTTTCATGGAAATTGATATTTTTTATTTAAAAGTTCAAATTTTTCATTGAGAATTTAAACATTTCATTTTAAGTTAATTTTTATGGTGAAAATTCTTACTGTATAAGTTAAAAATTGTACTGTTGGGTAGTAAATTCATGCAGTTTGTTAAAAAGTAGCCTTTTTGGATAAAAACAAACTTTAAAAAGAAAGAACAGAAGTGAATTTTTGTTGCGGATAAGTTTCAAGTACATAAAGTTGAATTTTTTTGCATCGAAACAAAACAAGATTTAATAGAGTTGTAACAGGTAAAGTTTACTCTGAAGTCGCTGTAAAGATTACATTTTGTTTCTTGCTGTGAATCTTCTTTGTTAAAAATTGAACATTTTGGATTAAAGTTAAACTATTTTGTTGAAAATTCATATATTTGCTTAAAAATTTATCTTTTGGGATAGAAAAGTATTCTTCTTTGTTGAAAGTTTCACTTTTTGGTTCAGAATCTTCTTTAAAATTGACAATTGTTTTTTTTAATTATATTTTTTGTTGAAGATTCATCGTTTCTGACTTCAAAATCTACTGTTTTTCAAAACATTTGACTTTCTACCTAAAACACTTGAATTTTATTTAAATAAAAAAAATGATTTAATGATTTCTTTTGCTAATTTATTATTTACTTTTTTCTACAGTATATTTATGGAATAGATCACAAACCAGAAAATCAGCTGACAATAGACGTTTGTAAACGTTTAGAAATTGTAGTTGAATCAAAGTTGAATATCATATAAGTTCTACATAATAAGTTCTATTTAATAAAACAACTATGTATTTATATCTACATTATTTATCGAATCTTAACCCATCCATAATTAATTTATAATTTGTTTTATTATAATTATATTTTATAATTTATTTATTTATAATTTATGTAGAGTTTTTGAATACCATGTTGAATATATTATACTCTATAACTGGATTGCCATGAAGTTATACTTATTGTATAGTGCGAGGAATTTTATCAATTGATAAATAGTTTTGAATCTATACCAATCTTGAGTGAAAAAACCACTAATTCGTAGAAAAAGAGTTAACATTCAATTTATAAATAATTGTTTCTTATTAATTACATTTCTAACGATTTTTATACGAATTAGTCATTTTCTGATTAGAGATTATTATCATAATGCCAACTCTAAATTAATTGATAAATGACTTCCTACTATTTACTTATTAGAACTAAATGCTAGTTCAGATTGAGAGAATTAAGTTGTTTAAAAATAATTTAAAAATTATATATTGGACTGTCATAAATAGACCTTTTCATAATACGCGCAACGAAAATTCGACTTTCGCCGCCTCTTGAGCGATGCGAAAATGACAGATTCTTGACGAATCGAGGGGGAATCAGCTGGCGGGGCGAAAATAGAGT